>PISX010014399.1:0-53019 GCA_004024625.1 Mellivora capensis
GTGGTCCATATACACCATGGAGTATTATGCCTCCATCAGAAAGGATGAATACCCGACTTTTGTAGCAACATGGACGGGACTGGAAGAGATTATGCTGAGTGAAATAAGTCAAGCAGAGAGAGTCAATTATCATATGGTTTCACTTATTTGCGGAGCATAACAAATAACACGGAGGACATGGGGAGATGGAGAGGAGAAGAGTGTTGAGGGAAACTGGGGGGGGGAGATGAACCATGAGAGACTATGGACTCTGAAAAATAACCTGAGGGTTTTGAAGGGGCGGTGGGTGGGAGGTTGGGGGAGCCTGGTGATGGTTATTATGGAGGGCACGCATTGCATGGAGCAGTGGGTGTGGTGAAAAACTGAATTCTGTTACTCTGAAAAGAAATTAAAAAAAAAAGATGTGGTATATATAAAAAAAAAAAGAATTACAACAGAAAAAAAAAAAGAATTGCTCATCTTCAGATCCTAAATGAATGCGTATTTTGAGATATGTCAGCAAGGATGTCCATATTTATGAAAACAATTGTTAATTTTTCAAAATAGTAATTTATAATACTTCTTGAAAGAAAATTTACAGTATATCTAAATTATGTTGCATAATTGGAAATATATTGAGTGTTGTTCCCAGATGGTTGTTTAGTGTTTTCTTTAGGAAATTCTTTATTGTCCTTATTTGAGAAATGTATATAATTTTATGAATCTCAAATAATTTGTCGGTTAAGAAATCAGAAAAAAAGAGAATGTATTATAACCCTTTTGTGGAAAGTAAATCTAAACCATCAACATAAACATGTTACTGTTTAAAAGGAGTGAACCTAAGTCAAGTTGAAAGTAAGATCGAGGACTGTCAACATATAGAGTCACAGGTTAAAATCAACAATTCCA
The DNA here is from genome assembly GCA_004024625.1 of Mellivora capensis. Taxonomy (NCBI): domain Eukaryota; kingdom Metazoa; phylum Chordata; class Mammalia; order Carnivora; family Mustelidae; genus Mellivora; species Mellivora capensis. The sequence goes on from PISX010014399.1 coordinate 889, forward strand.
AGAATATGAAGTGGAGATTTAGTCAAGATCTATTCTCATCCATCAGTCTTACTTGTAACTCTTGCCATGTTCTAAGTTTGTGTTCTGGGGCCTATCAGCTGCTAATGATCAGTCAGTCTTGGAAATAAAATAAATATTAATTAATTCATGTATAAATTTTAGTGTATTTTACATAACATAATATATTTTACATAGATCACATGAGACTATTCCCAAAAAATCAGTTTGGAAGCAAAATAAGCATTTAACAATTAAACACATAATTGATTTCACATAGTGTGGTTAAACTTATAGTAGGTCCTAATGCTGTATTTTTCAAATAATAGCCCATAATGTTTTCTTGAATTTTTCAGTATTTAATTATTTGCTATAGGACACAAGAATTGTATATATTGCTATCTCCTATAGCAAATAACCAAACACTGAGTGTGTGTGTGTGTTTGTGTATGTGTATATGTATGTGTGTGTGTATATATATATATTTATATATATATATATAATTTCAGGAATTCTCAGTAATTTCAAGAATTCAAATATCTTGCTTCCAAAACCCAAAGATTCATATTTGTAAGGGATCTGGTAACACTAGTGTCGTTTATAAGTAGTTATTCATTTCCAGAACTAATTATACTATTAAATTAGTTTGTGTTCTGACTTTTAATCAGGAACTTTAGTCTAGGGCAGGGTATATCTTTTCAGCACTTTCTCTTGAACTCAAATGTATTCAATATCCTAGTCAGTGTAGTGTCAGGTTGTAATTTTATAACGTGTAAAGATGAAGAGTAGATGGTCAAAATATCAATTCAGTTTAACATGATAATTATTAATTACTCATCCTCCATCTGTAAGACCCTGAGGGAGATTCACAGATAGTCATGGAATTGTTCTGTTCTGTGATAAGTGTGCAACATAATGAGGGAAGTGAACACATAAATAACCATAATGCATCGGTAATAGATATATAAATAATCTGCTCAGGCTTATGCTCTCAGCTGAATATTTTAGAACTGGGAAACAATGTTGAGTGTCTGGAATTAACACGGGCTCCTATTAAGTGCATAAGTCTCCTAGATCTTTAAGGTTTTCTGTCATCTACATTTTATTCTTTTTACTCTGTAGATAGTAACAATGTTACGTTATCTACCATATATTGAAAAACTACTCTGGGACAGGCTTTGTAATATGTGATTTATATTTATTATTACTACTCACAAGACCAACCTGAAAAATAGATATCATTATCCCTATTATTATTTTACAGGGGAGGAAACAGAGAGAGAAGTTAAATGACTAATGATATACCTTAAGGCTCAAAACTGTCAGCTGGGAAAGTTTCCGTCATACCAGTATATCTTTGAAGTTTATTCAAAGCATGTTGTGAGACCTCGAGTCTCTTGCAAACATGGGGTGTGAGCACGTTATGGAGGAAAATCAGTTTATAGTCCTATTGTTCTGTGTTCAGCTCCATAGTTGCCTATTTCTAACGCCATAGCTTACTTAATTTCTTTGAGTGTTATTTTCATAATCTGTACAATTTATTGGAAGAAGCAAATTGATTAATGTTCATGGAAGTAGACAAAAGCAAAGAAGTATATGAGAACCTACAGTGTTTGGGTAAGGATGAAACAGATGAAAGAGTATTCTTTCCACTAAGTACAACTAAAACTCCTGGTCATTGTATATGAATCAAACCTAAGAAGATTTTCAAAGGTGTAGATAAGAAGGCCAACTGGCTAGGAACATCAGTACCAAAGGAATAATATAATTGTTAAGTTCCTTGAGTATTCTTTTTGCCACATATATCTCTCATTTAGAGCTGAAGAAGCCAACAACGAAGAAATCTTGTTTTCAAGACATTATATAGGTAATTAAAACTGTGTTGTATTAGCAAAGAGAGAGACACGAAGATCAGTGAAGCAGAATAGAAAATCTAGAATTAAACTTACAGGAGTACACCCAGCTGTTTAGTGACAAAGGTCAAAGACAATTCAGTGGAATGAAGAGGGCCCTTTGAATAAGTGATGCTGAAGCAATTAGACATCAATTGATGGAAAAATAAACTTCATTCTAAGTCTCATACCCTATATAAACTAATTCAACATGAATCACAGACTTAAATGTAAAATGTACAACCGTAAATGTTTTAGAAAAGTAATATAGGAAAAAATCTCCAGGATCTCAGGCAAGAAAAAAAGTTCTTAGGCATAAAGCCAAAGCAGTATTCACAAAAGGGAAAAAAAAAAAAAAAGAATTTAACTTCGTCAAAACTAAAAAAAAAATTGCTTTGTGAAAGACCCACTTAAGAGCATGTAAGGATGAACTACTGACTGGGAGAAAATATTTATAAAGCTTAATTATGACACAGAACTAGTACCTATAAAATATTTTTAAAGTTTCAAAATGCATCAGTAAAAAGACCAAGCAATCTAACTAAAATATGGGCGAAAGTCATGGAGAGAGATTTCACTGAAGGAGATACATAAATGACAAGCACATGAAGAGATGTCCATCATTAGCCATTAGGGAAAGGAAAATTAAAAACACAACGAGATATCACTACACCCCTATTAGAATGGTTAAAATAGAAAATAAGGACAAAACCAAATGGTGGTGAGATTGTGGAGAAACTGGGTCACCCGTGCATTGCTAGTGGAATGTAAAATGGTACAGCCAGTCTAGAACTGCCACTAACATACAATCCTGCTGTTGCAGTACTAGGCTTTTTACCTCAGAAGAATGAACACTCATGTTCACACAGATCTGTACATGAATAGGTGTTTTATCTGTAACACTCAAAAAACTTGAAATTACCCAGATGTCGTTCAGTGGGCGAATAGTCAATCAACTGTCGTACCTCCCTAGCATAGGACACTACTAAACAATAAAAGGGAATAATTTATACACGCAACAACTTAAATGAGTCTCCCAAGAATTATACCAAATGCAGAAAGCAAATACCAAATGGTTCCTTAAATGTCTGACTCCATTTATACAACAACATCCTTGAAATGACAACACTACAGAAATGGAGAACGGAATAGAAGTTGCTAGGGTGAAGGAGATTACGGAGATGGGAGCAACCTGTATGGCGCCATATAAAGACGACACGAGATGTCCTTGTGTCAGGGGAAACATACCATGTCTTGCCTGCACCAGTATTAACATCCTGGTTGTGAGGGGGTACTGTAGTTTGCAAGGTACTACCACTGAGGAAAAGTGGGCAAAGAGTATAGATGATCTCTGATTATTTCTCATAACTGCATGTGAATCTGCAGTTGTCTCAAGGTAAAAAAAAACTTCATTTAAAAAATGTGGGAGAGAAGTACAGTAGATAAAACTGAAAATGCATGTGGGGGCAGATTATGAATCATTTTGAATGAGGTGCCTAAGAAGTCTAGACTTTAGATTTTGTCTTCCACATGAACAGGAATCATCAAAATATTCTAAATACAGGGTATTTGTCATTTGGAAATGTACTACCTTTCTTGGTAGTAATACAATGCAGTAACAAGGTAATAATTTTTAGGAAATTGTTTCAGTTTATTTGGAGAGGATAAAATACCAATAGAAAGACAAACATTTTTTTTCTCCCAAGTACCAGAGTAAAAATGTTTAGACTGACTGAAAGTGTAATTGGTGAGGAAGGATATTAAGGATGTGAAATCAAACCTGGCTTTATAATTTCTAGCCTGAGTGGCTGGGTGAGTAGTAACGTCATTAACTGAAATGGTCAAAGCAGGCCAAGTGGCAGGCTTATGAGGGGGAGCACGAGTGATGAAGGAAATAGAGATTTGGTGAGAGGTTTGCTGAATTTAAGGTGTGTATGGGATATCCAAATGAGATGTATAGTATGCATGGGGGAATATGGGTCTGGATTTCTGGGGAATTTAGGTGATAAAGGTCTTTGGCAGGCATCGACATACAGGTATGAATTAAAACCATAGAGTGGAAGATAAAAGCCTTAAGAAATAAAGAAATGTCAGCAACATATCCAGAGTAGTTGCAGAAACGGGAAACAACATGAGAAGCTGAGGAGAATTATCAGAGATATATAGGATGATCAAAATTGTGTAGTTTCCTGGAAGCCAATGAAGGAATTGTTCAAGAAGAGAATGATCTGTCTGCAACAAGGAGATAATTTATGAATTTTTGAGTATAACTTAAATTTAGCAGTATGAATGAAAACCATATTACAGTGACAGTAAAAGCAAGGAGCTGGAAATAAAAAGAGGAAAAGAGGAGGAAGGATAGTTGTTAGAGCTAGAAGCAAGAAATGGGAAAGAATGGGAGTACATTGGTAGGAGAGAAGATATGAGATAGAAGGTAATTGAAATGATTTAAAGATATAAGAAAGGGATTTCTTAGAGAAAACAGACACAGGATCCGGGCCTAGGATGATCATCAATCTCCCAGTTTATTTACAAAACACACCCATTTTAGCCCTGAGCTTTCAAATGACTTTTTCTGCTGCAGATTTGAATATAAAAGCAATAGGCTTACAAGGCAAGGCAGGCTGTTGATGAAAGTTTTCATTGAAACTGGCAGGCACATTGGGAACCAGCTGTTGGTGGTAGGTAGATCATTTTAAAGTAGTTTAAAAATCTAAGGGATAATTCTAACTTTCTGCGCTTCAGCCCATGAGAATTCCCCAAGTATTTGATCCAAGAATATTACACATATTTCAGATATAGAATTACCAGCTGCTGTGCAGTTTTTCTTTATGATGTATTTTGTCAGTGAAGGGGGGAGAAGCAATATGCATTATGCAGTTGGTTATTGTAATGATTATTCAATATATAAAAGATGAAATAGGGGAGTCCTGACATTATACGAGATATTTCGCTTAGGGAGCTGGTAGAAACCCATTTTACTGTAATTCCATGTTATGTTGTTACTCTAAAGCCCAAAACCTAGAGGAAACAGTATCCCTAGTATAGGGACAGAACTCAGTGGGATCACTGGCAGTTATCTGAAGATCCTTGCAGAACTCTTCAGGGAGGCCCCACATCTTAGCCCTTCGCACGGTTGCCTCCAGGGGCTCTCACTTCCGTGGCCAGTTTGTTGGAGCTTCCATGTTCCTTTGCACCCGTGGCTTTGCTTCAGGAATTCCAGTGGCAGCACTTTGTGTATTAGGTACACGTTGACATCAAGAGTTGGGTTCTGGAACCAGACTGCTTGCATTCAAGTCCTGATTCTCGTACTTAAGCTGTATGATATGGGGCAAATCACTGACACTTTCTGTACCTCAGATTCAAAATAGCTCCTGCTGCACATATAGAGATGTTTTGGGACTGAAATTAGGAGAGCCTCAGGTAACACATAGAGCACTTAAAATGACATGAAGAAGGACTTTATAAATTATGGCCACTATTTAGTGATATGCTTCTACTTCTCACTATCATACATAATGCTTTCTTTTATCTTACTATCTTAATGATCTTAACTGGATATTAAATAATTTCAAAAAAGTATCTCAAAATATAAGTATAGTGTTTAAACACTGTCTACCTGTACAAAATGGAGAAAATCTAAACTGTTTTGATGCTTTGTCAAGAGATCTAAATAATCTTTCAGAGGAAAAGGTATTGCCAGCTGGTATTTTCATTGACTCAAACATGTTTTTTTCCGTAAATTACCTGGAATAATTACAATAACTGTCATGATTTTTTCATTTCCACATATTTAAATTTGAAAATATAGAATTAAAGTTCCTTGTCTTGTAAATGATTTTTTAAGCCGACCAAACCCTTAGACAAGGTGAAGATTTTTTGGTTCCCTTTTCAAATCATTTCGTATGCTCCTAGGAACTCACACAGAATATCCCTACAGTGCTTTGCAGCAGGAAGACAGAATTTCTAGTGTCAGGAATGACAGAATGCCATTCGGACTGGGAAACCCTCTGGGTAATTTCATTTTCATTTACTAGTGAAGCAGAAAAATCAACATGTTGTGTGTCAGAGTACAATGAGAGATTCTCCTTGGCAGTTTGAATTTTAGCCATTGGTGAGGGGAGGAATGTCTGAAGCGGCTGTCAAGGTGTAACTTCACATAGATAAGTCTGGTTTCAAGTAGGCAGGTAGTCTGCATTTTGATATTATCAGAACTAGAAAGGGCCCTTCAGCTTGAACCAAATGCTATAGGGAATTATATCTCCTGTGAAATCTGATGCTCTGATGGTTGATCGTCAAGTCTGAAATGAAATAAGTCTTCAAGTCTTCCCTTTGAACATTTCTACCTTGCTTGGGCTTTATAAAGATAGAAAAAGGAAACCGGTGAAGGGAAAAGAATTGCTATACTAGACTTTCACACTGAAGTAGAGAATTTTTCAAGTAAAAATCATTTATTATAACATGACAATTCTAAAATTGATTAGGTTGACTCCTTTGTAATCTGGGAGTATTGTTTTGCATATGTATTTTACTGAATAAGAAGGTAGGAGAGCTTAAAATAGATTTTCTAAATGGCAAAGTCAAACAGCCTATCATTTCTGTATTATTTTATATTGTTTATATTTTTGCAGATTGGGATTCATTACAAAATGATGTGTTAATTGTAAATAAAATAATTCACAGTGGAAAATGTTATAATGTTAAATGAAAGTATTTCTCTATCATCACTGGAAATCCCACTCCCCAGAGCTAGCCACAATAAATATTTTGCTGTGTATTCTATAATGAACAAATATTTAATGGTATGTGTACAGATACACACATAAACATGCAGAAAACAGACTTTGTGTTGGCAAAAATGGTATCAATTTGTACAGACTGTTACACAAATTGTTATTTAAGACAAAATTACATTCTATGTTAACATTTGAATATGACATGTTTATATTAAAGAGCATTCCATTAATTAAACAATAATTTTAATTATTTTCACATATTGTTAACTTTTCAGGAGAGAGAAACTATTATAAATATTGCTTTAGTGAACATGGATAGTTTATTTTTTTTCTTTTTGCAGAAGATAAATCTCTAGTATTGAAATTATTGAAACAAAAGGAAGCATTTTTTAAATAAAAGTTTTTATTTAAATTCCAATTAGCCAATGTACAGTGTAATATTAATTTCAGGTGTAAAATTTAGTGATTCAACACTTTCATACAACACCCAGTGCTCATCACAAGTGCCCTCCTTAATGCCCATCACCTGTTTAACACATCCCCTCTGGTTAAAGTCAGTTTGTTCTCTATAGTCAAGAGGCTGTTCCTTGGTTTGCCTCTCTCTCTTTCTTCCCCTGTGACTTTTTTTTTAAAGTATTTTTTTAAAAGATTTTGTTCATTTATTTAATAGTACCCCTAGGTTAAGTACCCTTTTTACTCATGTTTGTCCCTTCAATAAATAGTATATACTTAGTTGCACAACAGGCATTTCTCCAATGTTGTATGTGGAATTAATGATTGGATAGGTGGATTAACAAGAAAAAAGGGATATGTAGTTTGCATATCAAGAAAAACTTCATGAAATGGAAAGCAGAAAGCATTTGACATGGGGCCTAGTCAAGAAGACAACATTTTTGTTCCTTTTTGTTGCTGAGCAAAGATTGCTTATAGGAGAGAGAAAAGAATGTGGGCATGAACGGCAGCTGTTTAGTCTAAGAGTATCTGAGGAAAAAGTAGTAGTCTAGATTCTTTTGTGCTTAGAACACCAGCACGATAGAAGCATTTCCCAAAATGAAAATTACTTTTGAAATAACTGATATTCTTTTTTTAAAAGATTTTATTTATTTATTTGACAGATAGATCACAAGTAGGCAGAGAGGCAGGTAGAGAGAGAGAGGAGGAAGCAGGCTCCCTGCTGAGCAGAGAGTCTGATGCGGGGCTCGATCCCAGGACCCTGAGATCATGACCTGAGCCGAAGGCAGAGGCTTAACCCACTGAGCCACCCAGGCACCCCAAAATAACTGACATTCTTGAAAGTTGGAATCTTCTGGGCCATTATGTCAAACTTGCCTCTAGTTGCAGACATTCCTGTTCCTCCTTTCTGATAGAGTTAAGTCCTTCACTTTCTTCAAGTCTTTGCTCAACTGTCACTTTCTTTATGACATGATCATCCTATTAGTTTTTGCAACACCCTCACCAAGCACCCTCAATCCTTCTCATCCTTGTGTCTCCCTATACACATCTTCCTTTTTCTACTACATTTAATAATTTACTATATTCTTTATTATTTAATTCATATGTACCTTATTTTTCACATCAGAATGTAAGCTCCAGGAGGGCTGTTTTTGTCACTTGTGTTTGAAAGATATTTACCAAGTGACCAGAACAGAACCTAACCTATGGTAGAGATTCAGGGAATATTGTGGTAAGTCCCCATTTAACAGATGAGGAAATTGATAAAAAATTACTTTTATTTATTCTCATACCTAAGAATTCTCAGATCTAATATGGGCTCAGCCCTGATTTTTGCCTTACTTCAGAAACTGAATTCTTTAATGCTATTTGTACTACTTCCTTTTAAGAAACTCTTCTCTGAGCTGTCTTTATTTATAAGCCATAAACTGAACCCCCTACCCTGCTGTAGTGGTTTAGCTTAGAATCAAAGATGCATTGAAAGGAAGTCATCTGTGGCTCAGCTCATGGACAATGATGTGCACAGATTAAGTAGTAGATCATTGTTTACTGGGTGATGAGTTACCAACCAATCAGGTATATTCTCTTGTGAAATTTGCAGGAAACCTAAGTTGGAATTTATTCATGATGACAACAAAAGAAATTGATAAAGGAAAAGACATCTGAATTGTAATTATAATGCATAGTTTGAATAAAGAAGAAAGTAGTTGTGAAGACAGGACAAGATCACTGACAAGATCACTTGTTATGTGTGTTGAAAAACCATCTGCTTCACTCAGAAGCTGGGCTGATCCTCTTCTGGGATGTTTTTCATCTTTACCTTTGTATTTGTTCTTAGAGTTACTCACAATCGGATTAGGAAACTCCCACATATACTCGTTCTTTGTAAGTCCATTTTGCTAAATAATCCAAAAAATCATCTTATGTGTCAGTTGAGAATATGCAAGGTCATCTTTTCCTACTATGTCTCTATCTTGTTCAGCTATTTAGTGAAATTAGTCCTTCACAAAAGTCTTATAGGAGATATAAAATAGTCATGATATTTTCTCTTTATCTTGAAAATAAATTTCACATTTTACATTCAAGGAATAATACATTTTTGTTTTTACTTTTCTGAAGTCAGTTCTACCACAGAAGACTTATTTTATGTCCATTATGTCACAAAATACAATTTCTTATTCCTCTGCCTTAAGTGGCTAAGAAAAACACAAATGGATAAGCATGTAAAAATAGATTGTTATTGCCATTAGTTTTTATTTTTGTTGAAAAATCTATTCTGCAATTTTTCATCATTGAAGTTATTGTGCTTGCTTTCATTTATTATTTGATTAAATCTATCAGGATTTGGCTTTATATCCTTTAGTCTTCATTCAAATAATTGATTTAAAGACATTCACATTTGAGATACTTATACATCATTAAATTGCTTACTATTCTTCATTATGGATTCCATCACAATAATACCAATATATTTCTTCATTTGCATATCATTTTACCAGTTCCAAATAGATTCTTAATATTTTCTTCTCAAATGATCATGTAAACTTTAGCTGTTAAATGTATAAATTAGGATAATTTTTATACTAAAAGATAATTTTCAATCATTATGTTAGTTTGTTTTCTTTAAAAATTATTTATTTTATTAAGGAAGAAATACTAAATGCATGAGGAATTGGAAAAGGAAAAAATAATTGCAGTTTGTGCCTTTAGTAGTATTAATATGGTGACATTTGTGCATATATAGCATACAAAATTATTTTTTTGATTGCCTTCTCTTTAGGATACAATGCATGAAATCTTTTAATCATGTTAAAACCTAGACCAGACACTAGAGATATGATTGCAATTGCTTTTTTTTTCCCACCCATAGTATTAAGAGTAAACAGTCGGAAGACATTCTGCTTGTAAGCCTGTCTCATTTGTGGTAATTTGCATTTACATTAATTCATTGTTGATGTTCCTGTGGTACTTTTTCATTATTTCTATGAGGAGATTACTAAGAATGACACAAATGCTACTATTGTCATTCTTTGTAAAGAAAGTTCTTCAGTTCTTCACTCTAAGAAGGGCTTGAAAATCAAGGAAGGTAATAAGTACAACAAAGAAGCATCTTTTATTTTTCTTTGTGGAAAATATTTACTGAGATATTTATTTGCAGTTCTTCTTGTATTTTTTCCTCTCCCTATTTCAGCAGGTAATTAATGTCAGTGCTACATTCATTGTTTTGTAGAACATCTATAGAGGCAAGCATGGAAGCTGAATTTGCATGAAGTTCTTTCTCAGCCCTCGTTCCTTCCCTCTTTCTTTCTTACTATTTTCCCCCTCTTCTTTCCTTCTTCCAATCCTAAAGTAGTTGAAGAGATTACATTAAGTATCCTGAGAGGACAAAGATAGGAGAGTGACGGAGGGTCAAAAAAGGAAGACAGAAGCAAGTCAGGCAGAGAAAGACAGCTATTGTATGGTTTCACTCTCACATGGAACATAAACATATGGTTTCTCTCTTACGTGGAACATAAACAGTAGCACAGAGGACCATAGGGGAAGGGAGGGAAATCTAAAGGGGGAGAAATCAAAGAGGGAGATGAACCATGAGAGACTACGGACCTTGGGAATCAAAGTATGGGTTTCAGAGGGGTGGGGGTTGAGGGAAAGAGGTAGTAGGGTGATGGGCATTAAGGAGGGCATGTGCTGTGATGAGCACTGGGTGTTATGCATAACTGATGAATCGTTGAGCACTACATCAAAATCTAATGATGTACTACACAGCGGCTAACTGAACATAATAGTAATAAAAAAAAGAAGACAGGAAAGGTTTTCCACAGATTGATATAATGAAAATAAAGCTTTGTGACTCTTTAATCCCACATATTGTTGATGCTTCTGTTACTGCCAGGAGCAGTACAGCATGGGTCCTTAGTCTTCTCACAGGAAAGAATTTAGGCAAGAGGCCAGGGAGCAGGAGCGCGCAGAGGGTACTGAGGACACTCACAAGAGGGCTGCGTGGGCAGCTCGAGAGAGACTCAAGTGGACAGAACAGAATTGATCCCAGGGTTTTGTTAGCTAGTAATATTCATTACTTGGGGTGGGAAGCAGGGTCTTTTCTTCCTAATTTGGTCAGGGATTTCCTGTCAATGGCCTCCACCATCTTGAGTCTATCTGGTTTGATCTGGCTTCTTGAGGAGTCCTGTCTGGCTTCTCACCTTCCTGATAGCTAAGCCTGAAGGAAGGTCATGGGGTCACTGTGTAAAGCTCTTTATCTTATTACCTAGCATCCCCTAGGAAAAGTTTTTGGGGGAAAGGTTTGGTAAATCACAATGCTAATGTGCATCCTGTGGCTTCTCTATTAGAAGTCCCCTTGGCCATCTGGGCAGGATCCTCCTAACTGTGGGTCTCTGACATCTCCCTCCCATATCTGCTCTCCCTCCCCACCCTCTTCCTGTGGGACCCAGGCCTCACACAACAATCTAACTGCCCACCACACTTCCACCCTGTTATTTTGGTTCAAAATGACATCTCAGATCAGCATTTATTATCTATAGTACTTATTTGGAACTCTATTTCAAGATCTTTGAGTGCAAGCATTCTTGTCTTACATGTTTTGAGTCTTCAGGATTCAGGCTAGTATTACTCAATACAATTTCAACGATGCTGAAAATATTCTATAGCTGTGCTGTCAAATATGGTAACTATTAACCACATGTACTTGAAATGTGGCTAATATGAATGATAAACTGATTTTTAAATATTATTTAACTCTTATTAATTTGAATTGAAATAGTCACATGGACTAATGTTACTATATTGAATATCAGAGATCTAGTGTTTTACATGCAATATTTTCTTAATAAGTGATCTGTGATAGTGATAGAAATTTGCCCTTATTTTATTAGTAAGAAACATCATTCTCTCATATTTTTCTTATATGGCATTAGTGGCATCCATAAAAAAGAACTGTTAATATTTTATGTAAATTTGTAAGTGAACTGGTACTAACATATCTGGGTTTCCTCTTATCTCACCCATGACTATTAAAAAGAATAAAACAAGAAATCAGAATACATTTTTCTAGGGAAAAATGTATTTTCCTGAAAAAAGCATGCTTAGAACATTGTTCAATATTTAATTATAGCATTTATCTTATCTGTTTGAAAATTATAGTAAAATACTAGCCTATATATTGCACACGAACTAGAATCCTATAGAGCAAGCATAAGTTATGAGTTGTGGTATTATGTCAATTCATTTCATTTGCATGTGCTAATTAATTACTATTTTATACCATCAACATTTGGGACTAAAGCCTTTATTAGCTAGAAGGAGTTCTTCTATAATCTGAAACTAAATAATGAACAAATTTAATGAAGGTCACATATTTTTCTTCATGTTATTATAGGTTAATTGTAAAATTAATTAGATCCATTTGTAACTTTGATATGAGCAATATACACTCATTTAGAGTTGACATAAAATTCGAAATTTTGAATAGTAACATATATAGTAAATAGTTAATAAAACTTATTCCTATAATATTTCAATAAATCAAAATACACAGTTCTGAAAATTCAGTTTGATAATCTCTAGGGAAAATAATATTTTCATAACTTATGTAATGATATAATTTGTCTTAGTTTTTAACCTTGTTCTTTTTTAATACTAGGTTTTTAATAAAATATACAGCATAAATGATAAGAAATTCAAGCTTCAATACAAAATGTTATTTTTACTTGTAATCAATAATAAAGTCCTTTTTAGATAGATATATAATCTATGTGTATTTTAAAAATTGATCAGTTTTTTTAACCTCAAAATATGCACATAGATTGAAATTAAATTGTATTTCAGTAGAGAAAACTTCTTCCCCACTCCTGATGTTTCCTTCCTAGGAAAGAACATTAGTCAACATTATCCTAGGCCTCTGGGGTCTCTCCTCCTCTTGAAAGAATAACCACTGACTGACAGCTAAATTTGCGGAGAAAAACAAGACTTCCTATGCTTTCTTTGCCTGTTCTATTTCTTTGCAACTGCCTGAATACAATGTGCTCTAGTTTCAATGGGCTTGTCCACTCTTTAGGACCTTGACCTTCTCTAGGATTTCCAGGGTGTGGGTGAAAAGTCTGCTTATTGGTGCCATTCACTAATACACCAGTTATCTATTGCTGCTTTAACAAGCAACTACAAATTCAGTGGCTTAAACCAAGAACATTTTTTCACTTTCTGTTGGTGAGAGGGTTCCCTGGTTTGGCGTGGCGGGTTTCTCTGCTCCTTATTTACTAATGCCTGTGGCGGTATTGGCCTCGTGGGCTCTTCCCTGGCACCGCTAGGAAAAACCCGCTTCGAAACTCATTGAGGTCGCTTGCAGAATGTGGTTCCTGCAGGACTGAGATCACTGTTTCCTTGCTGTCAGTCGGAGACGGTCTTTGTTAGAGAAGTTGCCTGGGTCTCTTTTCATGCATTCCACTGGGGTCTCCTCAATGGGTTAGATTCCTCTCAGGCTTCAAACCTTCCCAGTTGTTTATTCTGCCTCATTTATAATTCCAGTTGGGAAAAGTTCTCTGCTTTTATGAACTCATGGGATTTAATTGAGCCCACATGGAAAATTCAGAATAATCTCTCTATTTTCAGATATATAGCCTTAACCATACCTGTAACAGCCCTTTTGGGACATAATGTAACTTACTCACGAGTCCTGAAAATGAGAGTGTGGACATCACTGGGGAACCATTTTTGCCTGTCAGGAGTATTATCAGGGGACGCCTGGGTGGCTCAGTTGGTTAAATGTCTGCCTTCATCTCAGGTCTCCCTCTGCCTGCCACTCCCCCTGCTTGTGCTCACTTTCTCCTCTCTCTGACAAATAAATGCATTCTTAAAACAACAACAACAAAAAACAAATAAGTCTTATCAGGCCCACTCTGCCAAAACACATAAAGCCACATTTATTCATCCCCTATAGCAATAAATGTAACACATTGGCTTCCATATTAATTCTTTTCATCTCCTCAATTGTTGAGAACTCAGGGGGGTGAAAGCTTTCATATTTGTTGGGGCTTCCTCAAGGCCTCCAACATTTTCAGTGAAGTTTTATTATAGAATTTCTTCAAAGGAAAATAAAAATCTTTTATATTTTAAAGCTACGTCTCAATAAGAAATTTCTGTTACTCTGTACTCTATTACTTTATTAATTTGTGCTTTATTACTCTATAACTGTGCTTTCAAAATAGTGAATGGGATATAATAGGAGATCTCATTAATACCAATATAAAGCATATTCAGGTTTTTTTGACAATGCCAAATTTTTAAGGAAATTTGAATTTTTTCTTAGAGATCCTTTGTCGTTCCATTTCCTGAGATATAAACAAGAGAAAAGAGAATGCTAAAGACGAATGCTAAAAGATCCATCGATAGATGTGTACAAACAACTTAGAAATACTGAATATCTATGACATGATTCAGGGGGGAAAATCTTAGGAATATAATAGTAGAAAGGAAATTTTCCTCTGTTGAGTAAGATTCTTAGTGCAGATGTCAACTTCAAGTATTTTATTATGCTTATCCTTTCTCTTTGTTATCTTAGAATGCCCCCATTTTGCTATTGAAAAGAAGTCTCAGAGAGATTTAAAAATTACTGAGCATTTTATTGTATTAGAACTGATAATCATAAAAAGTGTTTGAGGCTAAAAGACATTAGAAAATCATTGTACTTATCTTTCTCTCTTTCCCAGTGATATTTTCTTTCCTTTGATGATTTTCTTAATTCCTTAAAATGTACGGCTAAATCAGGAGATCCAACTGAATACAATTCATATTTAGAATCCACAGGAATAACCAGCAAGGAGAATCTGATTCTAAATATGGAGCATGTTCATGCACATGTGATATGTATGTGTGTATATATATATATACACACACATATATATATTATATGTATACATTATATATACATGTGTGTGTATATATATATATATATATATATATATATATATATATATATAAAATATATCCACAACCTGAAAGACTTGTTGATGGAATCCCTCCCACTAGAACAGAAATCATTCTCTTCTTGGTATTTTCTAGAAAGAATTCATATTCACACTTATGCAAAGGTAGAAGCATATTTTGGAAAAAGACATTAGAGAATGTACTTGTACTTTTAGAACTTAGGATAGTTATTGTAACAATTCGAGTATAGCAAATAGGTACAGAAATAATTAAAATAACAAAGAGGTAATGAAGTCTATAAATAGAACTAAGGTCAAATACACAATGTGCACAAATACTTTTATAGATCTTTTATTGTTTATGAACGAGTAAACATTAGGATAAATAGATCCTTCAAATAATATTGAGGAACAAGATAAAAGAATAGTGAGAAAGGAAACATCATCTCAACATTCAGAGAAACAGAAAACTCAACATTTAGTCAAAAGATGAAAATAAACTTTATTTATTTATTCAAAGATTTTGTTTGTTTATTTGTCAGAGAGAGAGAGAGAACAAACAGGGGGAGCAGCAAGCAGAGGGAAAATCAGTCTCCTTACTGAGCAAGGAGCGTGTTGTGGGACTCGATCCCAGGACCGCGCGATCATGATCTGAGCTGAAGGCCTAACTGACTGAGCCACCCAGGCATCTAGAGGACATGCTTGACATTCCTGAGACAAGCGTATAATTTATCATATGAGGTGGGACACTTTTGAGGATGAGGAGGGGTACTGTTAATAATTACACCAGAACGACATCCAGAATCTAGGTGTATACTGGGCAAACTGAGATGCATGGTCTTTCTAGCAAATAAAATAACAGAAAATATGTGTTAATGTCACATGAACAGTGGGGATGACAGAATAAGAAAAGGAGAATAAGTAGTAAAGACAAGAAGCTGAGAGTTTTTAAAGAATTGCAAAGAACCTTTAGTGATACCTGAAGTGGAGGGGAGGAAAACATTTTATTCAACTCTCTAAGGTTCCTGGCTGGCTCTGAAAATTAAACTGGCAAAGACAGATTAACAGGAAAAAAGCACACACACTGACTTAATATAGGATATACACGACATTGAAGCCTTTGTAAGGAAATGAAGACCCAAAGAAACAGTTGTGTGTTATTATGCTAGGTTTGTTGAAGAATGGACACTTATGGAGGAATATGATAGGTTAAGAATATGAGGTAATTTTAATAAACTAGTGGAAACTTAGCAAGTCTGGCTTGTTAAGATTCTTCCTTGTGTCCCTTTGCTTTCAGAGATAAAGATGTCTCTTTCCTGTGGTTATAGGGAGGACATTTTTCACATGAGAATTTTATAACCTGTTTTAGAGGTCATAAAAGGGGCAGGAAGTCAGAGTGACTTCTCTGCTTCTGTCATTTTCCCAAAATCTTTCAGCTTAAAATATTCAATATACCAAGGTACTGTATTTTGGGGTAGCATGTCCTGAACCCCATCAGTAAAATTGAAATCTCTGTAGTAAAGGTTAAAAGCAAAAATGACATAGATCAAAATTGAATCAGTATTGTAGAGAAAACTTGAATAATATTCCCAGAATACTGACCAAAGGGAGCAAGTAATGAGCATGATGTGTGTTATCTGAGGAATGTGGAGATTAAACCTAAGAAGAAGATTAAATCTTAGAATTGCAGGTATTCGTGAGAAAGAAACAGGAATGATTTGGACAAAAACTTTAAATTAAAAATAGTTAAAGAAAACTTTCTGCAGCAAAGAAACAGATGACTACAAAAAGTGAAAGGGCTTTTCTGGGATGCAAGGAAATCAAAGAAAAGAGATTCACAGCTATTCAAATTTTGTCTTTATTTGATTATTAAATGACTATAAGAAGTGTATGATTTTCTTGGAGGGGATTTCAAAACTAAAATATAAAACAAATCAAAAATTTATAAAGAATCTTGCCCAAGACTAAAAATATTTAGCTGGACTCCAATGTCTCAGTAATGCTAATCATCAGGTAAAAATGAAATGAATAAAGAATGATTTTAAGAGTGTAAGTTGTATCCAAACATTAATAAAAATATACTTTATTATTCAGACACTCAGAAAATATACTTTTGTATGACTCTTAAAATGTTATTTCAATATATATCCTGGAATTTTTATACTGAATCAAAAATAAGAACTAGAGATAGGGAAAGTTTCATTTTCATCATGTGTAAAACACAGTGCAGAAGCAAAGATGAAGATGAAAACATTGCTTTCAGAGAATTTTAGACTCTATCCAGAACAGGCTATATGCAGTCAATTCAGAACAAAAATAGCACTATAAAAAGTGACATAATTGTGTGACTGAGACTGAGGTCATGCTTAATGGATACTATGGGAGGTAGGAAAGTCTACTGATTTAATGGCATTTATGGTGGACCTTAAAAATTTTTGTGAGTTTAAAAGTTGGAAAGGTTATTCTGAAGAAAAAATATATGAGAAGAAATGTGCAAAAAATTTCGGGAGGCTGAAGAAAAGTACTGAAATTTTAAATATCAAAGAATTGAGTCAGAATATGGAGGTATTGAAGGTCACAATGGAGAGCCACTGAGGAAACACTGCAGTGGGGTGACTTACTATTATTCATGATTATTATTCAGATAAACTATTATGACTCTTATTCAGATAAATCTGTTGAAAGTGTTAATTATATAGCTGTTAGAGAATTGGAAGATCTGTTAAGGAGTTATTGTAGACTTCTAGAGAAGAGATCATAAGAAACTGAACTCAGTCATTCCCAATACTTTTTGTTTTAATAGCATATACTGGAGAAAGATGATAGAGGCAGAATTGACAAGGCTTGGGGACTGATTGTTTGTACAGATACAGAGACGGGTGAGTATTCTATTTATATTGGAAACATGCTATCAATAATAAGATAAATAGCTAGCAATTAAGCAGTCACCGTTCTAAGAAATTTATGAATATTGTAGTCACACAGGAATTAATGATAAGGGCATTATTATTATTAATTATTATTATTAGAACTATTTTACAAATGAGAAAACTGAGGCAGAGAGGTGAAGAAGCTTGGCCATGATCACGTAGAGGTGATATATCCAGTCTTTGAACCTAAACAATCTAACACCAGAGCCTGTATTTGTCACCACTTTCAATCAGCAAACTGTAATTTGAAAGAATTTTAAGTGGCCAAGCTAATTTCAAATCAAAGTAATATCCAAACAGACATGTGAATCCGGTGTACATTAGGACTCATTAATGATCTCAGAGCTCATGATGTGATACGCATGAAATTAGTATACATATGATATTTGGAATTATGTAAATAGATAATGCTATCTAGCAGACAACATTTTTTTTTAGGCAGAGAGTAGATATAGGATAGAAATTATGCAAATGTCTTCATTTAATTTCCAGTGCACCTTAAAGCAAGAATGGTATTTTTAGATTGCTGTTTGAATTTTCCAACTTTCTAAAATTTTTATTTTTAGAAAGGAGTATGCAATAAATAATTCTTTATAGGAAACTTTTCTTGTAGAGTGAATAAGTTAGCATCTTATTATTGAGTATTCAGAGTTGTGAAGAGAGAATTTATACTTTATAAGCAATATCGTCTGGTCTTTCTGTTACCTGCAACTAGGAGTTATATGTCATAATAGTTTATACAGTATAACTTATTTGCTACATAAGAATGCCAAATTGACTACACAGTATGTTTATCTATGTATATCTATTTCACAGGCTTTCATTATTGCTTGTAATTGATACTTTAGAAAATCACACTCATTAAATGCATTTTTATATTAATATTCATGAAAAGACACTTGCTACATGTTTGCACTCTTAGGGAACATGGAGTGAAATGAAGGTGACTAAAAAAGGAGCAGAAATGTGGTGCTAGATTCTTTTTCTTTTATTATGTTCAATTAGCCAACATATAGTACATGATTAGTTTTTGATGTAACATTCAGTGATTCATTCATTGAATATAACACACAGTGCTCATCACAACACGTGCCCTCCTCAACACTCATCATCTGGTCACCCCGTCTCCCCACTCCCCTCCCCTCTGTAACCCTCAGTTTGGTTCCCAGAGTCCAGAGTCTCACATGGTATTTCTCCCTCTCTGATTCCTTCCCCTTCAGTGTTCCCTCCCTTACCCTGTGGTCCTCCATGCTGTTCCTTATGTTCCAGATATGAGTGAAGCCATATGATAATTGTCCTTCTCTGCTTCACTTATTTCACTCAGCATCATCCCCTCCATCCATGTCCATGCGAATGGTGGGTCTTCATCCTTTCTGAGGTCTGAGTGATATTGCCCTGTATGTATGAACCACATCTTTATCCATTCATCTGCTGAAGGGCCTCTTGGCTCCTTCCACAGTTTGACTATTGTGGCCATTGCTGCTATGAACACTGGGTGCCTGTACCCTTCTTTTCACTACACCTCTATCTTTGAGGTAAATAGCTACTAGTGCAATTTCTGGGTCATAGAGTAGCTCTATTTTTAACATCTTAAGGAACCTCCATGCTGTTTTCCAGAGTATCCGTACCAACCAACATTGTAAGAGGGTCCCCCTTCCTCCGCACCCTCCAACAAGCTAGATTCTTGGTTACTAGTGGCACTTTGAGATCCATGTCTGGGAAGTTTTGGCTGTAGTGGTGGAGCTGCCTGGGGTGGGGAAATAGGGAAAAGGAAGCGTTTATCACAGCTTTTCTTTTTCTTCCTTTACAACACACTCTGCTTTTTCATCCATTCTCCAACACTCTTTTATTTCAATTAATATTAATTAGAGTACAACTTTAAAGTGTTAAGATATCAATTCACTTGCTCCTTAAATTAAAGGGAAGATTGAGGTTCTTTTGAATTTTTAAATGTTAACTGTAATATTTCATATGCTTTGATGGTTTCTCCATTTCGCCCATCATATTAAGGTAATTCTTCAGAGATACTAGGTGGGGAGAATATGTCATACAGAAGATAAAATGGGACATACTAACTTAAAAAAAAAAGCACATTTTAAGTCACCTCACAATATTTCTTGTTGATAAAATATATTTTATGTTAGCAATACCAACATAACATGATTAAAGTAAAGGAAATAAGTAATACCTGGATCCCAAATAAAGGAAATTTTGTTCCAATTTAATGTTATGGAAATATGTGTAGTGGAGATCTTACTTGATCATATGCTTCAAGAAAGAATAGAATTCTTATTTTTATTATCTGAAAAAATGTGCCCAGAAATTGTATGCTTTGCTGGAATTGAAAAGCTAACCTAAGCAGTACTTTCTGCTCTAAATTTATGCTACAAATTACATTGTGTTTGTAATTACAAAATTTTTTTCCTCATTTAATTGAAGTTGACTTTAATTTCTGGCTATGTAGAGTTAGATAAGGATTTTCAGTGTTATTATCCATAGAAGAGATATTTGGGTGGGAGTACCAAATACATCACAGTTGGTGTGATACTCCATGTTAGACAAAACCCATCTAAAGCTAATGATCTCAGTGATAACTGGATCCTCTTAAAGGCAGGTGGCAGAAAATTAGCAGATCATTTTCTTCTTCTAGTAAAATTTGATGATAAATGTCCTTTGTACAGAGGTATGGAGGCTAAAGTAACCTTGAACCTTAAAACATCAAGGTGAATAATGCTCGTGTGACAAAAGCTGAAATAGTTCTATAGTACAGCAGTTAATTAAGAGAGCAACTAGGCTGTTTCTACGTTACTGTGGAAGGAATGCAGTTCACCACCGTTGTGCCCTCTCTAGTGCTTTTGATTTATTTACAACCAACTCCTTGACTCTTTGGCAACTGGTGTCTCGTTGCCATAAGGCTTTAAATCACCATTAAATGTTAACTGACAAACACAAAATTTAATCTTTCATTGAAGTTTACATGCCTGTCATTTTTGAAAACCCGTCCAAAGAATCAGTCATGCTGCAATTTGAATTCTATGAGAGAAGGAGGAGACATGAAGTCCTGTAGGCCTCTGAACCTGTATTGTGTATTAAATTAAATTAAGGAGAGATAATTTTAATATATGCCAACATCTTATTTAACCATCAGTGTGCCATGTTAATATAGTCTTGTGAATTAATGTCATTGCATTATAAATAATTTTTTGTTGCATTTTTTCTTGTTTTTCTCCTGCTATTAACTCAGTACTTTCATCAGTAACTTATAGTGGCAGATTATTTGTACAGGGGATAAAGTATAATTGCAGTTATTAAATAATAGATTTCCCTTGTATACTTTTCTCAGTCATTTAGAATGGCAAAAGATTTGTTCAGAACTTTGCAATACCAAGGACATATTTAAAATGCAAGAAAGGAATAAAGTAATATATATACATATATATGTAACTAGATTTATGCATTATAGATAAAAGGACAAAGAATATTTTACATTTGAACTGAAAACTCAATAAAAGTTTAGATTCAAGTAAAGCATTTTAAGATGTATTAAAAGGGGACCTTCTCCTTCCAGCTAAATTAAAATAATAGGGACTGAACTCAACCTCCAACCTAAAACAAATGAGCAGTAGTAACAATAACAAGACTAATGACATGATCCTGTGATACTACAGCTATGGCCTTGGGAGAATGTTGAGTCAGTGGCTCAAGAAGAGAGAACCCAGATAGAAACTAGTGGAATCCCCGAATTGGGAGACAGAATTGAGAGTCTAGGGAAACTAAAGCAACCACAGTTCACAGCCCAGAGTACTGGAAAGGAGAGTGTATATAGACTGTAATTTTGGAGATGGGCAAAAGGTCCCTCTGGACAACTCCATTGATTACTGATCAGCATATGCGTATGGAAGAACTACTCAAGATGGGGAAAGATCAACCCAGCAAGTTTGGAGGTAACATGGCTGGTGCCTGTAAAAGGGGAAGATAGCTGGTTTCCACAGGCAGACTGGAAACAGGGCATTGTATAGAGTACACAGAAGTGTCTTGTCAAAGTCTGAAGAAAAATGAGCTTTAGCCTGAGTACATTCTAGTTTTATCTAACAAATTTTAAAAACAAGATTCCCTCCCCCCATTCAAATTGTTTCCAACTGTATCCCAGAGCAAATCTCAGGTTTACAGGGAATCATAAATATTCTGCATCCAAAGAGGTAAAATTCAAAATGTCTGATGTTTGGTAAAAAATTGGGAGTCATGCAAAGAAGCAAGGAAATACAACCCACAATGAGAAGAAAAATTAGTCAACTGAAACTGACTTAGTACTGACACAGGTATTAGACTCAGTAGCCAAGGTCATCTTAAACTATATTAACTGTATTCCATATGTTCAGAAAATTAGATGAAGACAGGGGAAAAATATATGTATATGTAAACCCTAAGCAGTAACTAGTGAGAAATTTATAGCACTAAACACCTGTAGTAAAAAAGATGAAAAATCTCAAATCGGTGCTTTCAGCATCTACCTTGAGAAAATAGGAAAAGAAGAGCAAATTAAACTCAGAGTAAATAGAAGAAATAACAATGACTGATATGAAAGTAACTGAAATAGACTAGAGTGAAAAACAATAGAGAAAATCAATGAAAACAAAAGGTAGTTTTTTGAGATTAAAGAATTTGTTAACCATTAGCCAGAATGACCAAGAAAAAAATCCAAGAAGATTCAAATTAATATATAAGTAAAATACATTATGTATTTTAACTCTTAAAATTTACTTATAGAAGCAAACAGAAAATAAAATAAATTTCACCATACTAGGGGAACTACAATAAGTAAGGTTAGAAAGGCCCTGGAAATAAACAATAGCATAGAAATAAATGCTGTAGCTAAAAATACAGAATTAGAGAAAGATGAAAAATCCCAAAGTAAAAAAACAAAAAACTTGCACCTGAGGCAGTGGTTGTCAGTAGAATTAAAAAAAAAAAAAAAGTATGTAGGATCCTACCCTATGAGTAACCTGTTGTTTGTTGTTTTAAATTATGTTGGGGAATGACGCAGTTTTCTTAATAACTAATTAACTATAAAAGGAATAGTTGAATTAGCTAATTAATTAATAAGCAGGGAAGGAAGCATTTTATAGGAGAACAAAAGTATGAGCTTCACAACTAATCGTCTCCTCCAAAGAAAGGCTATATGGAACATACCACACAAAGACCTTCACCCGAAGAACTACATGAGGATATTCTTTATGACAAATGAAATTGTATCTTACAGGCTATAACATGGTGTGAGAAGGGGTGGTGAAAAATAAGTCAGTAGGCATGAATGCTACATTTAAATTGAGCAAGGGAAAAATAGCGAGTGCCAGGATGGGAATGGGGATTGGTATAGACTAAATGTGGTTTATTCATTTATGACTGCTGCTGTAGCATCTTACTACAAATTTAGTGGCTTAAAACAACACAAATTAATTGTCTTAAAGTTCTGAAGTTCAGAAATCCAAAATGGACATCCCTGGGCTAAAATCCAGGTGTCAGTACGGCTATATTCCTTCTGGAGCTTCCTGATGAGAATCTGTTTCTTTCCCATTTCCTTTTTCAGAGGCTGCCTACATTTTTTTTTTTTTTTTTTTTTTTTTTTTTTGGTTCCTGCCCTCCTTCCAGCAGTCTCATCATGTTGATCTCTTCTTCAGTGGACATCTTCTCTCACTCCCCTTCCTCCCTCTTTCATATGTCAGAACTCCTGTGATACTTTGGGCTCACCCAGGTAATCCAGTATAATCTTCCCATCTCAAGATTTTTAATCACATCTAATCCCTTTTGCCATGGAAGGTAATATATTCACGGGTCCTGGGAATTAGGATGTGAACATGTTTGGGGATGGAGAGAGCATTACTCTATTTACTGCAGGACACATTAAAATCCAAAACCACACAAGTAAGGTGGGGAAAGTGAAGATAGGAACTAAAATTTTTTGAAGTCCTTGCTTCTATTTCCTGAAAAGGGAATATTAATTAACTTCTATCATTGGTGAATCCATTCTCTTGAGAAGTAAATCTGTTAAAAATGCAGTGTATGTCATGAAAACCAGTGGAAAGAATAAGGGATTTTTTAAATAAAGAATTGAGTTATCTAATATATAAGAAACAAATAAGAATACAAAAAAATATAGAAAGTATCATGTCATCTGCAAAGAGAGAGTTTGACTTCTTCATTGCCAATTTGAATACCTTTTATTTCTCTTTGTTGTCTCATTGCTGTTGCTAGGACTTCTAATACTATGTTGAACAAGAGTGGCAAGAGTGGGCATCCTTGTCTTGTTCCTGATCTCAGTTGGAAGGCTGTGAGCTTTTTCCCATTGAGGATGATATTCTCTGTGGGTTTTTCATAGATTTTATAAAGTTGAGGAATGTTCCCTCCATCCCTATGCTTTGAAGCGTTTTAGTCAGGAACGGATGCTGTATATTGTCAAAAGCTTTTTCTGCATCAATTGAGAGGACCATGTGGTTCTTCTCTCTACTCTTACTGATTTGTTCTATCATATTGATTGATTTGCGAATGTTGAACCACCCTTGTATCTCATGGATAAATCCCACCTGGTCATGACGGATAATATTTTTAATGTGCTGTTGGATCCTATTAGCTAGGATCTTGTTGAGAATCTTGGCATCCATGTTCATCAGGGATATTGGTCTGAAATTCTCCTTTTTGGTGGGGTCTATGCCTTGTCTGGGGATCAGGGTAATGCTGGCTTCATAAAAAGAGTCTGGAAGTTTTCCTTCTGTTTCTATATTTTTAAAGATCTTCAGGAGAATAGGTATTATTTCTTCTTTGAATGTTTGGTAGAATTCTCTACAGAATCTCTCAGGTCCTGACCTCTTGCTTTTTGATTACAGAAAAACATGATGAATTTGAATTAAAATGTAAAAAGACAAAATCACCAGTGTTTGGACAGGTATATTTAGATAAAATTTAAAATAAAATGATACATATCTAAAACATAAGGGTATTGAAGGTTTAAAATAAAATGATATTATAAGATACAGCAAATAGGCTCTAGAAAAGAAAAAAAAACTGGTATAGCTGGATTAGTGGTTCTAAATCAGGGTAGATTTTGTACCTCGTTGAGACAATTGGTAATGTCTTGAGAGATCTTTGTTACAAATTTGTGTGAGGGGGTCTTCTAAGTATTGTAGCTTTATAATGTCTTGAAATCAAGTAGTATTAAGTATTCCAATTTTCCTTTACTTCTTCAAAATTATTTTGGCTAAATAAACAACCAACAAAATACTTTTAGCCAATAACTGTGGAATACACATTCTTTTAAAATTCATATGGAGGGGCACCTGGGTGGCTCAGTGGGTTGAGGCCTCTGCCTTCAGCTCAGGTCATGATCCCAGGGTCCTGAGATCGAGCCCCGCATCGGGCTCTCTGCTTGGCTCTCTGCCTGCCTCTCTGCCTGCTTGTGATCTCTGTCTGTCAAATAAATAAATAAATAATTAAAAAAATAAAATTCATATGAATATTCACAAATGAAAACTATATTCTGAGTCATAAAGCAATTATTTTTAACAAATTGAAAATAATTGAAATTACATAGGGTATATTTGCTTGCCAAAATAGAAGGAGTGTAAAAAGCAATAGCTGAATGCTCATGAAAAATATTAAAGTATTTGGAAATTAGTCAACTTTCTTCTAAATAACCCACAAGTAAAAGCAAGGAAATTATAAAATATTATAAAGTAAATAAAACCAACACCACAGCATATCCAGATTTGTAGTTTGTGCCTAAGTAGTGTTTAGAGGAAAATTATAGCTTTATAGGCTTATCACTATACCACAAAATTTCCAATAAAGTTTCCTTTGCACATCTGCCTTGTGAGAATGATCATGTAGGAAAAACCTAGGAGGGGAAACTATAAAAAGATACCACTCAGAAGAAAAGTTGCAAGAAAGACTGGATATTAATCAGGAAGAACAAGGAGGAAAAGGCCACGAGGAGTCACATACGAAATTTTATTGCCAAGAATCCCATTTCTTATACTCCCCCATTATTTACGGCTTTTTCAATTGTAAATAAAAGACATAAATTAACATAAAGCAAAAGGTGGATGTGGTAGTTTATGTAAACTGCAGAAAGAATAATATGGCTTCTTATCCCTACAGATTCATCTTTTTATTGCTTGCACATTTACCTATTTTCTGACAACCGTGGCAACGGCAGAAATGCTCTGACAAAGCAAAATGTAATGGTATCTCCTGTCAACTTCAGCTCATTCAAGAGAAAGAACAAAGTCTAGGTTTCCTCATAGATTTCCTTATTATTTTTAGGTGTGGCTCTCCTTCATCTTGTAAAAGGTCTAAATACTCATGGCTCAGTGTGCCCTAATTTTAAGGTTAAAAGGGAAACAGTTTAACCATTATGAAAACTCCCACTGAGGAAACGAGAAAAGGGAACAGAACATACTGTGATCTCTGATCCGCCCCCTATTTTTCCTGGACAGTAATATTAAGGATTCATCTCTCTAGAGTTGGAGTAAATTTCCTGATTTACTAATGTACATGAACCACATTCTTCCACTCTATGTATTGGTTATTTCCATTGTTCGCTTTCTTCCAAGTCCAGAGTTGAGTAAGGTGACAAACCTCTCGTTAGCTGAACAGCCATCCTCTTCCTGTTGGTGTGATTATGGGAATCTTGGAATTGACCTAGAGATTGACCTGTGACAGGTTCCCATTAGAGTCTGGATTTATCGGGGGGGAGGGTAGAAAACCAATAAAACATAATTAAAATAGTTTTAAACCTTAGTTGGTTTGCTGTTTATTTCATCCTAAATGACCATGAGGAATATAAAAAAATTTTTGAAATAAATTTGGGTTGTGAGTCTAAATTCAGACTGGGATATTGAAGAATCTATCTCTTCCTATCTCCTTAAACCACTGGCTAGTAGCATTTTTCTAGACTTTTGCATTGTTCACGTGACTCTCTAGTTCTTTCGCCAAATAGCTCACATTTTGAGTTCCTTTTACATTTATTTCTATATGCTAACTAAATCTTCATAGAATTCATGACAATTGCCTCCACAGTTTGAGTGCTGCCCTCATGATCTGGTGGATATTGGTGTTCTCACTGTGGAAAGAACTCCAGCTACCATTTGTAGCCCAGGGCATTCTGCTAGTGCCCTTGGTTTCTGTGATGAGCCAAGGACATGGCAGTAGTCAAGAGGAGAGAAATAGAGGGCAAGTGCTCTGGGAATAAATTTAAAAGTGTTCCTGCTGGAATTATGGATGTTTTAAAGACAAGCAGCCAAATGTGTTCAAGAAGGCACTTACTGAGGGAGTTGGGAGCCATATTTCGTCAAGCAGTTAGAAGCTGGAATCCTAGGATAAAGGATGTAGAAAATAAGAGGTAGAATTAGGACCTTCTGATCCTGGGGAGTAGATGAATTTCTCTTCACATCTTCCACTCACTGTGAAGAAATGGGGATATAGTCTTTCATTTCGACCAGATAGGAAGTTCATGGGGCTACTCTCCTTCATACACAGTATTGTTCTGAGGCCTTGAAAGTGGGGGTGTTTTCCCTTGTAGGACATTTATTTTCACAAATATTCCAGGTGGATTTTCATGCCAGAAAGTTTATCATAAGCACCAGAGAGCAAACACAACTCTTTTAGTCTTGGCGGCACATGAGTGACATGTATTATGACTTTTTAAGTAACTACTTTGTGAAGTGCTAATTTAAAAATATTTTCTTATATAAAAAATGGTTCTCACTAATTATTCCATCACTGAACTGATGCCTGCACATCAACTGATAGGAGAAAGTATGAAAGAAGAGAACAGTGCTATTTTAATCAGAGATCTTTTGCGAAAAAAAAAAAAAAGTTAAAAAATTCTGAACTACACATTTTTCCTTGATGATGTTGATGAGATATAGTGCAAGAATTCATAACTGGCAGCCTACATATTTAAGTGTCTTAAGACCTCAGCCTTAGTATCTTGTCAAAATAAAAAGGAGACTTTTGCAAATTCTGCTGCAAAACTAATCTGGCGAGGGACTGAATAGACCAATAGAGTAGTTGATCTAGGGAGAGGTGGAGCAATGATCAGACCATCTGTAGATATAGAACTCTAACCCACTACCAGTCCAGGAAACTAACCTCTTTTCTGTAGTGACAAACCCAGGAAGCCAGCCTGCTATAAAGTCGGACTTGGAGAAGGTCATGCTGGTATCCCTACCAGCGATCTAAAATCCAAACAACGGCCCCTGTCACAATCGGCCTCAAATAGCCAGAACTTCATTGACTGACTGGCAGCTCCCTTCATTCTTGTACCTGCTTCTAACTTAAGACTAGAATAAGCCAAAGATGTGCCCTTAACTGATCACATAAAATGCCCCATTTCTAGAAAGAGCACCTACAGTTTCTCTGTACAACAGCCTTCCATGAGGGCAGGCCTGAAGCCTTCCTTCCCCCACTATAAAGCTCTCCCACTTTTCTGCCCCCCTTGAGGCTCTACCACAATCCCAACGGTCGTGGCTGATGTCTGTAACAAGGCCTCAGTAAGTAGCCCTTGCTCGTTCCTATTTGGTTGGTCTTCATTTCTTTCCACCCTGGTATGTCTCAGGCCCCTTAATAGCAGTTTTACAAAGCGAACAGAAAAATTTGTAAAGATACCATGAGGATTTTGCACTCTCTACTTACCCAGTTTGACAGACTTGCTCTTGAATTCAGCAGCAAGGGACATGCTTTCCATTCTCGAAAGCTCCCTTTATAAACCTTTTATTTCAAAACTGTAGGTATGCTCTAATATCTAAATCTTCATCCCTTGCAGACATACAATCTACTGTTATCTCCATTTATTTAGTGGTTCAAATGCTTATTTCAGTTCTCATTTTTTGGATGTTCGGTTGGTTCCTTGTCACATTTACCTGTTCTTAGTTCTCATGTGCCAAGATCCCTTATCTGCTTTATAGATTTGGGATTTTATTATATAGATGCACTTATCTGTGCTACATATTTGGGAATTTAAAATTATAATTTTAAAGCACTTACAGATTGCCATATTATTTCTGTTTCTGTCAGCATGAAATCTTCAATCTTTCGGATTTATGGAGTAACTTTATTAGTATCCGTTTCCTTATACATGTGTGATTGGGTTTTGAGACCTTATTGTGTCTTGAGGGAGCGTTTATTTTCTCTCACCCCCTTTCTCCCTTCTCTGTTTTGTGATTCCATGATTGCCTCATACAAAGACACCAGATTTCAGAGACAGTGTTATGTTAGCTCAGACTTTCCCTCCGTGATGTTGTTGTACTATATTCCCTTCAACCCCACGTTGGCAACAATCCACTTTCAGTTCCCAGTTACTGTTCTACACCATGTGGTTGTTAGTTGCTAGTTTTTCTGTATTCGTTGATGGGAGGGTGAGCAGGATTCTAATTGTGGGCTTCACATAGAAAAGTTGGTTCTAGGTCTTCATTTCACATGAGGTATAATCAGTTTCATTTTTACACGGAGTAAACTCTGTGTCTCGCTGCTTACTTTTGGGGTCCGAATCCTTTCTTCACAGCCTTACTACCTATGTCATGGCTTCACTCGGTGAGTTTCTTATTCTATTTCTGTTTGAGATGTTTTCCTTTGTGTTAGAAGGTGGCTATGTATTATTTATTTTTGAAAGTTTTAGTATTTGGATATAGTTCTATACATTAATATATTTTAGGTGCATGACATAGTGATTCTCTACATTGGC
This sequence comes from Mellivora capensis, assembly GCA_004024625.1. Taxonomy (NCBI): domain Eukaryota; kingdom Metazoa; phylum Chordata; class Mammalia; order Carnivora; family Mustelidae; genus Mellivora; species Mellivora capensis. Next base: position 30,568 of record PISX010014399.1, read on the forward strand.
CAGTGCTCACCACGATAAGCATGGGTACCATGTGTCACCACAGAATGCTATTACATTATTACCTATATTCGTTATCCTTTACTTTTCATCTCTCTGACTTATTTTATACTACGAAGTTTGTACCTTTTAATCTCTTTTACCTATTTTGCCCATCCTCCAATCCCCTTTTCCTCTGGCAACTGCTAGTCTGTTCTCAGTATTTATGAGTCTATTTATGTTCTGTTTACTTGTTTTTAAATTCGACATATAAGGGAAATCATATGATATTTGTTTATCTCTCTCTTTCACTTACCATTATACCTTCTAGGTCCATCCAAGTTGCTGCAAAGAGCAAGATCTCATTTTTTTTTTATGGCTGAGTGATATTCCATATATATATATATATATATATATATATATATATATACCACATCTTCTTTATCCATTCATGTATTGAAGGACACTTAGGTTACTTCCATATCTTGGCTATTGTAAATAATGCTGCAGTGAACATAGGGGTGCAGATATCATTTCTGATTACTGTTTTCATTTTTTTGGGGGGGGTAAATACCCAGTAATGGAATTAATAGATCATATGGTTATTCTATTTCTAATTTTTTGAGAAAACCCCATACTGTTTTCCATAGTAGTAACACCAATTTACCTTCCCACCAACTACACAGCGGTTGCCTTTCCTCCACATTCTTGCCAACACTTGTTACTTCTCGTCTTTTTGATACAAGCCATGCTGGCGGGTGGGAGGTGACCTCTCACTGTGGTTTAGAGGTGCCGTTGCCTGGTGATTAGTGACGCTGAGCATCTTAATTGTTACATTTGACATTTACTTTCATTTGGACCAGACAAAAGTGTTTTTAAACTGTAGGCTATATTGATAAACAATTCACCAGCTGTTTTATTGCCTACATCAAGTCAGCTGTGTTTTCCTTCAGCTTTATTGACTTATTCTTGACAAATAACAATTACATATCCTAAAGATGTCTCTTGACTGGAGAATTATCTCAAAAAAATTGTATGCATTTAAGTGCATCTGCTTTCTGTCTTTAGGTGTGCTGCTTCCTGGCTGCCAAGTGTAGGTTGTCGTCAAATGCAGTGTTGGTGTAGGATTGACATTGTATCTTGATTTTGTTATAAAATAGTATACTTCTCGTTAAATGCTGTAACACCCTTTTGAAGGACAAATTTTAATGCTTAAGACTTTAATAGTATCCTGTTATTACAGGGTCTTATGCAATGCAGTAAAGTCATGTTGTTAAACAAAAAGTCCATGAAATCAGACACATACACACACACCTATACATATACTTTCTGTCCTTTAGGTTGAGTCTTATTATTGTGTTGTCCAGATAAACATTAGAAAGACCACCTACTGATAGTATATTTCCCATTTCAAAAGCATTCACCATTTGCTGAGTTCTTCATCTTAAATTAAATTGTCATTAATCTGCACAAATAATGATAATTTTTTTTTGTTTTTTACTTCATTCAGAGGAGAGATAATGCTTTTTCTGAAAAACAGAAAAAAAATTCACTCTACACTTCATTTATAAATCATATAAACCATATGTTTTTTGCATTTAGGTTTATAAAATGGACGGAAAATGCTTTAAAAATATATATTTTGTAAATTCTATGTGTTTTGATTGTGTATACTTGTGGCTATTTAAAAATTTGATTTTAATAGTTGTGGTTTTTTTAATAGTAATATAAAGTCAAATTAATCTTAGTTTTAGTGGAACAATGACCTTTGAGTTTACAGACAACATCTGGAGGAAACAGCTGGGTAACTGATCAGGTGTTTTTTCAAGTAGAAGTGCAATGTGGTGTTCCTGTGGTACTGTTTAGAGATTTTCAATTCTCACATCATGTAACACACAGTGGTGCTATTAATTAGAAACTGATGGAAAGCCAGAAATAAATCCTTATGTCAAGTAGAATGTCTTACATGGAGGAGATTCGAAAGTCATGCAACTTTCTGAAATTGAAATGTTCAGGGTAACAGCAAGGACAACAGACTCCCTGCTACCAAGTCAATGTTTTCCAAAAGCTAAATGTTAATTTCTCTAATGCCTGGTTTGTCTTTTAAATGCATAACATTAAAAGGGACTTTCCTGTTCTTTAAAAAATTAGTGATACAGGGGCACCAGGGTGGCTCAGTGGGTTAAGCCTCTGCCTTCAGCTCAGGTCATGATCTCAGGGTCCTGGGATCGAGCCCCGCATTGGGCTCTCTGCTCTGCAGGGAGCCTAGTTCCCTCTCTCTCTGCCTGCCTCTCTGCCTACTTGTGATCTCTGTCTGTCAAATAAATAAATAAAATCTTGAAAAAATTAGTGATATAAAAAAAACCATTAAATTGTTCAAGTTCCATTGTATATGTCTTATAAAATAAATTCAAATGCTATGCATTTCCTGCTACTGCAAGCTTAATAACTATAAAATTAATGTTATTATTCCCTTTCACTACAGTGCATTGCTTTTTTTCTTGACCCCTAGTGATGAGTATATTACTACACCATAAATCATATGTAGGTCATAAACTTCAATTTCATCTTTGGCTGGTAGACTGGACTTTTCCTAGAATGTCTAAACAGGATTTGTGCTCTATATACTTGTGGCTGTATACAGCTGTATTCTACGGCTATTTATATAAAATCTATATATACATATAGAATATGGCTGTATTCTATATGTATATGCAATATAAATAATATGGAACATAGACATGGAAATGTGTACTCTAGAAAAAAATTGCAAATAGGAACTGTTTTTAATTTGTAATAAAAGTAATCTTTTTTTCAGTTTTTTTGAGAAATAATTAAAATGCATCAGTACTTAAATTTAAGGCTTACAGCAAGATAGTTTGATTTATGTATATTGTGAAATCTGATTACTACAGTGGGTTCAGCTAACATGCATCTTCTAATATAGATAAGATAAAGACAAAAGAAAGAAGAAAAGGATAAAGGGAAAATAATTCTCCTTGTGATAAGAAGTCTTAGGATTTCTACTCTTTTTTTTTTTTTTAGATTTTATTTATTCATTTGACAGACAGAGATCACAAGTAGGGGGAGAGGCAGCCCGAGAGAGAGGGGGAAGCAGGCTCCCCTGCTGAGCAGAGAGCATGATGTGGGCTCGATCCCAGGACCCTGGGATCATGACCTGAGCTGAAGGCAGAGGCGTAACCCACTGAGCCACCCGGGCGCCCCAGGATTTCTACTCTTAACAACTTTTCTATGTGTCATATGGCAGTGTTAGCTATAGTCATTATGCTATACATCACATCCCTAGTGCTTCCCTGTCTTAGGACTGGAAGTTCGTACCTTTTGACCACTTTCCTCCAATTCCTTCTCCCCTAACCTTGGTTTCTGGTAAGCAGAAGTCTCATCTTTTTTCTATGAATTGTTTGTTTTTGTTTTTCGTGGGTTTTTTTGGTTTCTTTTTCTGGTTTCACATGTAGATGAGATCATACAGTATTAGAGTATTTTTCTTGATATGTCTGATTTATTTCACTTGGCATAATGCCTTCAAGGACCACCCATGTTGGTGCACATGTCAGGAATTCCTCATTTGTTATGACTGAACAATATTCCACTCTTTGCACACACACACACGTACACACACATGCACACATACACACATACAACTTCTTTATCTATTCACCCATTGATGGACACTTAGGTTGTTTCTGTGTCTTGGCTATTTTAAAGAATGCTGTTGTGAACATGAGAGAACATGTATCTTTTTGAGTTAGTGTTTTCCATTATATTTGGACAGAAAAGAAATTGCTGGATCATACACTAGTTCTATTTTTAACTCTTTGAAGATCCTTTATACTGTTTTCTATAATGGCTGTACCAATTTACAAGCTAACAATACACAAGGATTTCTTTTCTTTGGATCCATATATAAGCATTCGTATTACTTGTCTTTTTGATGATGGCCATTCTAACATGCATGAGGTGATAGCTCAATTATGATTTTGCATTTCTCTAATGGCAAACAATGTTCAGCATCTTTTCATGTACCTGTTGGCCTTTTGTATTTCTTCTTTGGTGAAATGTCTTTTAATGTTCTTTGCTTAATTTTTAATTGGGTTATTATATTTTTTAAACTATTGAGTTATATGAATTCATTATGTATTTTAGATATTAACCCCTTGTCAGATATATGGTTTACAATTTTTTTTCCCAGACCATGGATTGTCTTTCCTTTTGTTGATAGTTTCTTTTGCTGTGCAGAAGCTTTTTAGTTTGATGCAGTTTCACTTATTTAATTTTGATTTTGTTGCTTGTGCTTCAAGTGCCACATTCAAAAAATCATTACCAAGACCCACGTGAAGGAGATTTGTCTTATAATTTTGTTTTGGAGATCCATGGTTTTAGGTCTTACATTTAACTCTTTAGTCCATTTCTAGTCGTTTTTGTTAAGTGGTATAAGATATAGGTCCAATTTCTTTCTTTTATATGTGAATATTGAATTATCCCAGTGCTATGTATTGAAAAGACCATTCTTTCTCCCTTGAGTTTTTCTGGCTCCCTTGTCAAATATTAGTTGACTGCATATGTTTGGATTTCTTTCTGGGCTCTTGATTCTGTTCCACTGGTCTATTTTTATGACAATACCATACTGTTTTGATGACCATAATTTTATATAAATAGCTTGAAATCAGAGTGTGGTACCTCTTGGTGCTGTGTTCCTTCTCAGGATTTCTTTGGCTATTTGGCACCTTTAATGGTTTTATATAAATTTTAGGAGATTTTTTTTATCCCTATAAAATATCTCATTGGAATCTTGATAGGACTGCATTCAATCTCTATATAGCTTTTATAATATTGCTATTTTAACAATTATTCTAATTCCAAAGATGGGATGTCTTTCCATTTATTGGTGTGACTTCAATTACTTTTATCAATATCTTACAGTATTGTTATGTTTGTTTTTAAAATTCAATTAGCCAACGTATAGTACATCATTAGTTTCAGATGTAGTGTTCAGTAATTCATCAGTTTTGTACAACACCCAGTGCTCATCACGTCATGTGCCCTTCTTAACGCCCATCACCCTGTTACCCCATGCCCCCACCCATCTCCCCTTCAACAACCCTCAGTTAAATTTATTTTTAAGTATTGTTTTTAATGCTATTATAAATTAGGTTGATCTCTTTTTCAGAAAATTTGTTGTTAGTGTATAGAAATGCTACTAACTTGTATATTAATGTTGTACCCTACAACTTTACTGAATTCATTGATTAGATCTAACAGATTTTTGTTTGAGTCTTTAAGGTGTTCTGTATATAAAATTATGTTGTATGCAAAAGATAAATTTTTACTTTTACCTTTCCAATTCTGATACTTTTTATATATTTCTTTTTCTTGCTTAATGGCTCTAGCTAGGACTTCCAGTACTATGGTGAATGGCAGTGGTGAGGGTAGATGCTCTTGTCTTGTTCCTGATCATAAAGGAAAAAAACTGTCATACTTTCATAACTGAATATGATGTTAGCTATGGGCTTATCATATATATGGCCTTTATTATCTTGAGATATGTTTCTTCCATACCTAATTTGTTCAGTTCTTATCATGAATGGGTGTTAAATTTTGCTGAATGCTTTTTCTGCATGTATTGAGGTGATCATATGATTATTTTCTTTTATTCTATTAATATATATATTAATTATATGTTAATCATATTCTATTAATTTTGATAAGTTATATTAAAATTTATTAAATTATTGCATTAATTATAACTTTATTAATTTATTAATTCTATATATATCTCATTGGTTGACTTCCATATGTGAAATGATTCTTGTATCCCAGGGATTAATTGCACTTGATTATGGTGAATGATCCCTATAATTTGCTGCTGAATTTGGTTTGCTAGTATTTTGTTGAGAATTTTTGCATTTATATTCATCAGGGATATTGGCCTATATCTCCTTTTCTAGTGTCCTTATTTGGTTTTGGTATCAGGATGATGCTGGTATCATAAAATGAGTTTGGGAGTGTTCCCTCCTCTTCAATTTCTAAAAAGACTTTGGGAGGGATTGTGCTAATACTTCCTTAAATGCTTGGTAAAAATCACCAGTGAAGCCATGCTGTTTTAGGGTTTAGTTTTTTTTTTTAAGAGGTTTTAATTATTAATTATTGATCTACTCAGATTTTCTATTTCTTCCTGATTCAGTCTTGGCAAGTTGTATATTTCTAAGGCTTTTTTTCCCCCCATTTCTTCTTGATTGTCCAGTTTGTTTGCATGTAGTTGTTTACAGTAACGTCATGATCCTTTGAATTTCTTTGGTGTCAGTTACATTGTCTCCTTTTTAATTTCTAACTTCTTGGTCTGAATCCTTTCTCTTTTTTCCTTGGTTAGAGTAGCTAAGTGTTTCTCGGTTTTGTTTATTTTTTAAAAAACTAACTCTTAATTTAGTTACTCCTTTCTATTGTTTTTCTGTTTCCTAAGTTATTTATTTCTGTTCTAACCTTTATTATTTCCTTTCTTCTGCTAACTTTGGGCTCAGTTGTTGATTCTTTTTCCAGTTAAGGCATAGAGTTAGGTTGTTTTCTGGGATATATGTTGCTTATTGATGTAGATGTTTATTGTATGAACTTCCCTCCTAGACCTGCTTTACTTGCATCCCATAAATTCTGGTATGTTGTGTTTCCTGTTCCAATAGTCACAGAAACCTTTTTTTTTTTTTCCCACCTTTAATTTCCTCTTAATCCATTGGCTTGTTTAGAAGAGTATTAATTTCCATTTTCCAATTCTAGGATCTTTTTTTTATTCTTGCTATTTCTTTGTTGAACTATCTGTTTTGTTCACGCATTGTTTTCCTAATTTTGTTAGTTCATCTTGTTTTCTTATAGTTTGTTAAACTTCTGTAAGAGGATTATTCACAATTCCTCATCTGAAAGCTCATAGATTTTCATTTCTTTAGTTTCTATTAGCTCTCTATTAGTTACTTTGGGTTGTATCATATTTACCCGATTTTCAGTGATCCTTGATTCCTTACATTGGTATCCATGCACTTGACTAATTTGGCTCCTCTTCCAGATGTTACAGGTTTGCTATGGCAGAGACATTTTTTCACCAGTCAACTCAGTTTCGGTTTCTAAGTGTGTCTTCTGGTAATGTCTTTGCAGAAGTGGGGGTGGCTATTATGGTTTATTTTTGCATGAGGCACCTATTTGAGCTCTGAGGATAGTGGGAGTGTGCCACTGGTTGAGAACAGTTGGCTAGGACTGCTGGCTTGGTTTCCTACCCAAGTGAGGCTGTAGAATGGGGTCTGCAGTTCCTTGAATTCCTTGGTCAGACTTACAGGTGGTTGAGACTAAAAACTGTGTTCAGAAATAGATGGGGCTATGAATTAGCTTCCCGTCCTTGCAGGATAGCAGGTCAGGGCTCAGGGCCTGTACAAGCTCCATATCTGGGACGTTGAATCAGGCCTGATTGTGCAGAGTCCCCTGGTCAGGAGGCCCCTGATTTTGCTCTGCAGACAATGGAAGCCATGGTGTGTGATCTCTGTCAAGTGCCACTGTCCATGGGCTCTTGAATTGACTATGCAGTGTGCTGTGTGCTCTTGCTAGCTTCCCTGGTCAGACAAGCTGAAGGCTGCATTCTGTGATGAGCAGAGATTTGCATGAGATTTCTTGCTTGGGGATAGTGGGAGAAGCAGCTCTAAAACTGGTAAAGCTCTTAGGTTGTTGTCTTAACTCACGCCAATCTGTGCCTCGGGTGTTTTGGCCGAATAGGGCCACTGGCCTGGCCATGGGAGTGGTCAGCTCTGTTTTCCTGACTAGGCTCAAGTGCTGTTGAGTTATTTGGCTTCCAGGAGCTGTCACAGGCTGTCTCATCAAATGAGGCCAGAAGACTTTCACCACAGAGGGTGGGGCTGTGTCTCAGCTCCCCTTGCCTAGGAATCAGGGAGAAGAAGACATTCCAGGCTACTGTTGGTTTTCCGAAGAGTCTCTCCTATTGGGAAGGGCTAAGAGCTACCCTCAGCCTTGGGTGTGAGTTAATCCCCCTGCCTGTGCATAGCACAAGAGTCTCCATGTCAAGTACTGACTTTGCTTTGGGGCAGACCAGCTCTGCTTGCCTACCTCTTGGCTCAAGGGCCACTGGACTGCATATCTTCCAGGAGCTGTCACCAGCTCTCTGGTCAAACAGGGCTGGCAGATACTTTCCACAGTAAGTGGTGCTGTGACTCAGCATCTTGCCTGGTTATGGGCAAATCAGACTCTTGGGCTAACAAAACTCTCCATTTGAGGATCCAAATGAGGCAGATCTGCATCCTGCCATGTTCCCTGGTCAGTTTATGCCCCCAACTTGATCCTGCTGATGGCAGAAGCCACTGGTGGAATTACTACTTGAGCCCTATTGGTATAAACTTGGTCTGCCAAGATCCCAGTGCTGGTTTTTTGGAAGTCCTCCACCCTTGTCCCCCTTACCTGCCAGGCAGATTCCCAATGGATGGGAACTGGAGATTCCCCAGGAGTTCCCATGGTGCATGGTCAGAGTAAGGGCCTTAAATAACCCAAAATACCAGGGGAGGCTGGTTGTCCCCTGGGTTCTCTTTTCCCATTGGAGGATCTGAAGCCTCAGGAGACCTGGCTGGATGGTAGGGTGCTGGACTGGGGTGTGGGGAATGTGGTCAGTGTATAGTTGATTCTCTTACCCTTCTAATGAAGTCTGTCATGTCTCTCAGGTGGAGGGGGTACTGCAGGCTCAGCCCAAAATTCTAGGATTCTTTTAATGGTGTCCTAGTTTTGAATAGATGTTAGTTGGTCTTCTTGTGAGAAAGAGCAAAGTCGTGAATGACCTATGTTGCCATCTTGGTGACGTCACTTCCTAAATAATACTGAAAAATAAAATGTCTTGACTAAAGTCCTGAATGTGTTATCTATCTCTAACTGAGGGGGGAAAAAAAGAATTTTTCTCAAAAATTTTTGTTCATTTTTATGCAATAGAAACTGTTTTTGCTTCTTTCAGTATATATTTAAATTCTAGTCACAGACTCAATTTCACCATATGAAATTTTATAATATGAATTCCATGTTACATTTGAGATAATCAATCATGTTTCAATGTAATCCACATTGCATAGGAGACTTTTATTATGAGCATTATCGTTGTAGTATAGTAAAGTGCATTGTTAATGAAGCATGGAAAAGGAATAATTTCAAGTAATAGGCATATATGTCAAATTTCAATTAGGACTATGTTGGAATCCAAAAAGAGATATGAGCATGTAAATTTATACCTTTGACCTTCACTATAAAGAACAAGGTCTGAGAGAGAAATTAAACTATTTAGATGTAACATACAAATTTGAATAAATTAATGTGTCCTGAACTCTTTGTCATGACTCTTAGATTGCATATGATTTTTAAAAATTCTATGTACTTGCAAATTATGACTTTGATCTATTTAATCCATTTCACATATTAAAATATTAATAAGTAAAGCAACAATAACGACATTCAACAGAAGTTTATTGTGTGACTACTGTATTGGGCGAGATACCAGTACTTAGGTGACCGTCTTGAATTAGTGACTAGTGAAACACACGAGGCTTACAGAGTTTTTTCCCCTAAGGAAACAACAGTAATTCCTCAGTGTTACTAAATATTTAGTGGATTTTCAAGTTTCCTTTATGTGTATATATATTTATATATATATATATACAGAGAGAGAGAGAGAGAGAGAGGGAGATTGTAGTTGGTTTATTTGAATCATATTCCATATAAAATTCACACACTGAATTTAGATGACTTCTCCTTTAATTCTATTTTAATCTATTGGTTGCCTCATCCTCCTAATTTCTTATTGATGAACTGAGTTCCTTTTCCTATAAACTTTCCTATGTTATCAATTGTTTTAATTGCATATTGTAATACATTTTAAAATTTGTCACTCTGCCCATGCATTTTTTATAATTAAAACTGGAAGCTTCTGATTCAAGTTTGATTGTTTTTAAGAATATTTTATGAGGATTTCAATGTTACAGATGGTTTTACAAATGAGTGTTTTACTCAACATTTAAAAGGGAATTTCTTTAAAATGTGAGAATATATACACACAATCATATATATACACACACATATTTGGGGAATCATCTTCCTTAATGAAGCCACACACAGATATTACTTGATACCCCAGTGACATCTTTCAATTATAATTTTCCATTTAAAAAGGTTCTGAAAATTTTTCTTCATTGTCTTTCTACATTCTGCTTTAGCTAAAAACATCTCCAGAATACTCCCTTACAGTTAGGAGGACATTTACTTTTTGCCTAAAAGTAGATTTTTTGTTCCCATCCTTAGTCTTAAAACCTAATCTTTCTCTTCTTAAGTCATTTTTCAGAGCTATACATATAAAAGGCAATTTATTACATATAAAATGAAATAAAAGGCATAAAATTTAGGAATTGAGATGGATGACATGTTGTATATTGTTCTGAGCTGAGGTAACCAAGGTCAAACAGAAGTAAGATTAAACGGTTATGCCCTGGATTCTCAAAGCCTTTTCCAAAAATGTGTAGGAATGAGACACAGAAATTTTAATTCAAATGTCAACTGAGATGTAGTAACTTATCTGAAATGCTGAGATACAGAAAAAGATCAACATAGTTAAAGTAATGCAGCATACTGCAGACAATTGGTAGAACTGTCTCAGAACTTAAACAGCACTTATGGATTAATGGTGAGGAATATTTGCTTAGTTAGAATTAAAACCAGTATATTATTTGCAGCATATAGTTTTTATCTAGAAGTGTGACTGACACACAGCCAGCTTTGCAAGATTTTAAAAATACAGAAAACTAGGAGCTATGGTACATTACAATAATAATTTTGAAACTATATCTTTAAAATTACTGTGAGTAGGGACGTCAGGGTGGCATAGTTGGTTAAGCGTCTGACTCTTAGTTTTGGCTCAGGTCATGGTCTTAGGGTCATGGGATCCAGCCCTGTATCAGGCTCTGCATTCCCTAGGGAGTCTGCTTAAGATTCTCTCTCCCTCCTGCACTCACTAGGGAGTCTGCTTAAGACTCTCTCTACCTCTCCCTTGGTCCTTCCTCACCCCTGCACTCATTCTCTCTCTCTAAAAAGAAAATAAATAATTTTCAGAATTGCTGTGAATAAACAGTGAAATATATTGTTAAAGAATGAAATATTTATTATTTTCCTGTGGCCTAAGGTTCCTTTCACTAAATGACTTTCATTTTAAAGACAAGGAAAATGAAGCCCAGGGAGCTTGATTTCAGCCTGTTCTGAAAACAAGTTAAAGGAAGAATGGAAACTTGAAACTCGAACCTAAGTTTGATGAAGCACTGCTATTGTATGTGTGTGTGTGGTGGTGGTGGTTCGTTTTTAATAGCTCCCCAGTCACTGATTTGATTTTCATTCTCCAGAAAAGCTTTTTTATTTATCTAATATAATATTTTCATTAATTTAGTGTATAGTCTAGTTTTATAAATACCAATTAACACATCAAGTTTGTAATATTTATAAAATTGAAATTTGGAGGGACAGGATTTGTGCTTTTCATTCTTTTTTTTAAAGATTTTTATTTATTTATTTGACAGACAGAGATCACAAGTAGGCAGAGAGGCAGGCGGAGAGAGAGGAGGAAGCAGGCTCCCCACTGAACAGAGAGCCCGATGCGGGGCTCGATCTCAGGACCCCGAGATCATGACCTGAGCTGAAGGCAGAGGCTTTAACCCACTGAGGCACCCAGGTGCCCTTGTGTTTTTCATTCTTTAAATAGAGGCATTTATTTTACATGCTAAAAGAAATGTATGTTTTATTCTCACTTTAAGGTGAAAAGCTCCCTAAATACTTTTACTTGGATTTTTACACTTGGCAGTGACAGGGATAATGCAATGCAGATCTTTATGGACTTCCTATGGAGTTACATCATGATAAACCCATCGTAAACTGAAAATATCCTAGGCCAAAAATGCATTTAATATGCCTCATCTATGGATTGTCATAGCCTAGCCACGCCCCCCTTAAATGTGCTCAGAACACTTGCATTAGCCTACAGTGGGACAAAATCATCTACGCAAGCCTATTTAGAAAGTGTTAAATATCTTTTTTTTTTTTAAATTTATCTCTCTATTTTAGAGAGAGAGAGAGAGCACATGTGCACATAGTGTTGGGGAGGGGGAAGCAGAAGAAGAAAATCTTAAGCGGACTCTCTGTTGAGTTTGGAGCCCAAGGAAGGGCTTGATTTAATAATCTTGAGATCATGACCTAAGCTAAAACCAAGAGTTGGAAGTTTAATGAACTGAGCCACCCAGGTGCTGGAATGTGTTAAGTATCTTATATAATTTAACAAAATACAATATTGAAAGGGAAAACAATATGGTTATATGGTTACAGAATAGTTTTAAGCGTGTTGGTTGTTTGCCTTTGTGATTATCCGGCCACTGTCATGCAGTTTAACAAGAGAATGTCCTACTACATATCCCTAGCCCAGGAAAGACCAAAATTCAAGATTTGAAGTATGGATCTCTACTGAATGTGTATTGCTTTCACACCAGTGTGAAGTAAAAACATAAATCATTAAGCTGGGAGCTGTCTGTAATTGCCATGCTAGTAATAGTTCATTCATCTACCCTGAGAAATTATTTAATTTCAACCTTAATATTTTCTAATAAATTTGTTAGTAAATACATTCCATCTTGCTTACTAAAGGATATTTTGAATCTGCACACCAGGGTCCTTGTCTATTTCTCACAGGCTTATGTAAAAGTTTTACGTTTATATGCAAAAAAACAAAAACAAACCCCAAAAACCCAGAATGGTAAATTGCATAGTATTAGTCTGGTTTCTTTGATTTTATAGTTTATTCTATGGTTTTATGTCTTACAAAGACATTTTACATCTTAGTGATTTGTCTTAGCAATGCAGAAAATATTGACACACTTCATATTTCACTGAAAGGGCAATTTGATTTTTAACCACGCAGGCCTAGGTTGAAAGGTGCTGGGAGAGCATGTGGAACAGGGAGTCTGATCATCAAACTGGTGATTTTGTTTAAACTATTATTTAACTTGGACTGATGTCTCATTTTAACTTCAGCGTATGATGACTGTTTCATCAAATTAATGATTTTCTATGACTGGAAATGCACACCATAAATCCAAGGTGATTGATAACTTCTATAGAAGCTACTAATGATGTGGTTCACATCATTATGGAAATTTCCTTAACTGTATTCTATGACTTTTAGGACTATTAAATGTTGTATCTTTTGATTGTTCCTCTAATCTTACATACCATTTAAGATTATTTTAGGAAAGGCATGTTCAATAATAAGCAAAATTTAAATTGCAAAATTAAAAACTATGTTCCAAAATGGGAACTAAATTTATAAGGTAAGTTCATTGGTATAAAAAAGGAGATACCATATTCCATTATTCAGATGATTATGCTTATTAGTGCAAAAGTCACTTGATGTGTATGATAAGAAGGTTTCTAGCAGATGTCTCTTTGATGTAAGATATAAAACAGCACATACCTCATTAAACAACACATCAAAAGCATAAAAATGCAACCATTAATCTATATTTCATAATTTCCCCATAATAACACTAAGTAAAACTCATTGAACACAAATGAAAGAGCTGTAGAAGAAGGTGATATTAAAATTCACATATGGTTCAGTCCTGTTCCTTTGAATTCTATCAGGCATCTGGTGGTCCAAATTAAATATAAAGAATGAAAAACAGTTTAATAGATGAGTGATAACTTAGGAACTTTTCCAGTAGGAAAGATGACCACTTTCATGAGTCCGTCAAAAAGGTACATGCTATCAAAGAATGTTAGACTTGTTTTAGGTACTAAGTACCATCAAACTTAATCCTTTAACTTTTAGATGAGCAAATCGAGGCACATAGCAATTACCTAACTTGCTTTAACTTCACAATTAATCATATTAGAATCTTGATTTGATTAGAAGTTTTTAGACAAATATTTCAGAGCTCTTTGTAATACTCTGTCATGCTTTTAGAAGTTTACTTTCTATCTCAGAGAATCTTCATTTCTTAGAGTTGGAAAATGCCTTACTCAGAGATGTGTGTTATTTGACAGCATAAACAGAGGCCCAAGGCAGGTAATATATGACATACTGAAAGAAGTATCATTACTATAAGAGCCTCTTTATTCACTTAGTGCCTACCTAGCTTTATTATTCCTCAGTTACGTCAGATATAACCTTCAAAAATATGTCTAACACTGGTGTTTCTTATTTCTGTCATTTTCCTTGTCCTCACCAGAAACCTGGTGAAAAACTTCTAAGATCTTTTTCTTAAGTCAATGATATATATCACCTCTCATATAAATATATAATATGTATAAACTTTTAACTCTCTTCAACATTTACCTCTTTCTCCTGAAGTCCTGAGACCATTTTTTCCCCCTCCCATGGCATTCACAGTGAACCATCCTAAATCATGCACCCATGCACTTATCACATAAGCTTAACAGCATATTTACTTGTTCATCCAGTGTATGTGCCTTGAGGGTGGGAATTGGATCCAACTCACTGTTCTATTTCCAGTATTTAGAATTGTGTCTGGCTTCGTGGAGATACATACACACACCACACACAAACACATATACAACTTTTTGACCAAATGAAATAATTAAGCCATTTTTTAGGAAGAAATCCCTGATTACTTATTTTCAGTTTCCAATTTTCTCTGAAGTGTGTCATTTTCTGGAGAGCATAACGAGTTCTAAGATTTTAATGGGGTTTAGCCCATTTATTGTATTATAGTTGAATGGATTGCTTTTATGTACTACTGAGATAGCTCATTCTCTAGAAAACTACTTGATCATGAATAATTGTCCCATTTTTTTGCTGTAAAATATAACATAGTTTTTTCGTCTCCTATATCCTGCTAGATCATTAATGGCTACTTGGAATTTATTTGTGGCAATCTTCAGTGAAGAAATAACTAATGAACAGTAGTTTTGTTTGCTAACAGAGGGCCCTTGCTAATATCTTTATTTTATTAATAACATCCAGGCTTAATTATCTATAAATATAGTTGCTATCATGAAATTTAAATATTTGTATAACATCAACATATAATAAAAAAATTATAAGGAAGAATGGTACCAACAAAATAAATTATCTACCCTTTACCTATACCTTCAGGGTCTTGAAGTCATGCTAATATATATAAATTATAATACAACTTTACATGAAATAGTAAATCAAATAATTTTTTTAAAGTTTATCAAAAGCTCTTATTCTAATTCTAAAAAATTGCTTTATCGCAAAAACATTGACATGCATTATATTATACAGTATCTTTGTTACATAATGTGTCCATAACATCCTCATACAATTTATTTCTGTAAGAGAAGGGACTAATCTGCTTTATGTGGTTTTATTTACTTTTCTCCTCCCAGCTCTTATTACCTGGATTGAAGCCATTGCTAGCCTTCTGTGTTTGGATAAGATGAGTAGGAACTTTTACTCAACATTCAATTGCAGATATTTAGACTTTAAACTGTTCATTATAATTTTGGACACATTTTAATATAGCTGTTTTTCATAAGGTGAATGTGTTAGCTGCAAAGTAAACATAATTGGAACAAATAAATCATTAACAATTTTATTTACATTTTGAATGGATTCCTCCTCTTGCATTTTGTTCAGTTACATACTACACAGAAGTAAAATTATTAAAAATTTAAACTACACAGATTTTATGGGTCTCATCTATAACTACGATAGTATTTGGACTCTGTCTAAATTCAATAAAATTTTTTGAAAATAAATAATGCTGGCTAACAATTATTTAGTACTTCTCAGTATTTTGCATGTATTACTCATCAAATCCTGTGTCCAGGGATTTTGTTACTATTTTTATTCTCCTTTTAAAGATGTGAAAATTGAAGCACAGGGAGGTGAAATAAGTAACCCAAAGTTACATGGTTTGTAAATAGAGGATCCAGATTTTGAATCCAGGCAATTTCTCTTGACAGTTTTAACCACATCACTATTCTGCTTTCGGAAGGAAAATATTTTCAGCTCTACCCAGAACTTTAGTTGTCCTGAAATGTTTTTATGGTTATTTTTAAATATGCTTGAAAATCAAAATCAGATACGTAAATCTAACTTTTTTAAAAAAGATTTTATTTATTCATTTCAAAGAGAGAGAGCATGGAAGGTGCAGAGGGAGAGGGAGAAAGACTCTGAAGCAGACACACTGAGCACAGAGCTCCACGCGGGACTCAATCCCACAAACACAAGATCGTGACCTGAGCCAAAACCAAGAGTTGGAAGCTTAACAGACTAAGGCAGCCAGGCACCCCAAGTAAATCTCACATTCTTAGAGCAAAATTGGGATCACAGTTATACTTATCCTCAGCTTTTTAGCATAAGAATACCATATTTACTAAGTTCAAAGTAAGTCTTTCCAGAAGAAATGAATTAGATGTTTTATTTCACTGAGGCAAATCACCCATCTGAAATTTCTGTTAACAACCAGCGATGTTTTTCTATTTGTTTTTTAATTCTTTCTTGACCGATTTAACTGCAGAAAAAAAAAAAAAATGATAGCTTTATGTGTTTTTTGTTAAGTGGCTCATTTCAACTGCCCAGCTGGAGGCTGGAGAATGTGCCTCCCAGTCATCTTTACTGAGTGCAAGCACCACAGTACTCAGTACAACCTTCCTAAGGCGGTAGTTCACTTATCTTTTCCAAAGATAAAGTCTTGTTATCAAGACTCAAGGCAATGCTGAAACTGTTGCGATTCAAAACACAAACCATCCACCTTAAAGCTGCGTGTGATAAAACAACCACAAAGGTAAAACGTTACAGCTTTGCTGGGATTTAGCTGCGGAGTGAAGGGGGAACTGCCGCGTGGAGCGGGTGGGGCTGCCGTCGTGCTTGGGCGGGGGCGGGGGGCGTCTCTGGGAAGCAAAGGAACGGAGGCTGTGGTCCAAGGGTGAGCACTCAAGTACCGTCGAGGACCAGGCAGGAGCAGAAAAGAGGGAAAAGGAGCCGGAAAAGGCGGCAGCGAGCCGGGAGCTGTGCGCGCGCCCCTGGCCGGCTGGGCTCGCGGGGGACCTGCAGGGCGCTGGGTCCAGTGGAGCCAAATCCCGCGGCTCAGGGCGACCATATCCAGGTTTATGTGACGGAGTCTCCCCGGTCACATCCAAGCAGCTGACCCAAACGTTTTAATATTCTCCTTAAATCAGTTAAAATAGAACTGCCGAGCAGACCTAGCCTAAAGAATAAAGTCTTTGCTTTTTTGAGAGTCGGGACCACACACCGGAGGCGGCAGAAGACGCGGGCTCGCCGCGCAGAGCCCGCTGCTCTCTCCCTCCGCCCCGCCCGCGCCCTGAGCTCTCTCCCGCACGCTCTCTCAAGAAGTTAGAGCGCTGAACGGACAGTAGAGACAGCATTCAAGAATTCATAATACCGCTGTTATAATTCTCGTTCACAGTCCCTAATTTGAGTTTAGAAATTCTCAGTCAGTTGCTGAACATCCCTATTAATTAAAATGAATTAAAACTAAGAATTCCTTTAGCCAAGATAAACATTTTAATCCCAGAACTAAAGGATAACACCTGAATATTGTTGAAAGAAGGAAAAGCACTTAAAAATATTGTTTAGTAGAGTAAAATGTTTCTCTGGGTGTCTTATAACTGACTTTTTTTTTTTAAAGATTTTATTTATTTATTTGTCAGAGAAAGAGAGAGAGCGCGTGAGCCAGAGAGCAACAGACATTGTACCAGCAGGGGAAGCAGCAGGCAGAGGGAGAAGCAGACTTCCTGCTGAGCAGAGAGCCTGATGCGAGGAGCATCCCAGGACCCTGGGATCATGACCTGAGCCAAAGGCAGAGGCTTAACCACATGAGCCACCCAGGCGTCTGATTCTTTAAAACTCAAACGAATGCAAAGTCTCAACTGACCAGTTCTATTTTTATGTATAATGTAAGACTCTTGGTCCCATATCCTTCCAGGCCCAGGTTTCCTGAAACACTTTGCCACCTTCTCTGAGCATTGTGGAGTTTAGCAGTTTTATATTATCTGCATTTAGTCCCACACTAGGTCCTGCTTCTTGATGTTCTCAGTTGTTGTGTTCAAAGAATTCTTCACCTACCAACCTTATTCCCAAGAAATCAGTACTCAGATATTAGAAATGGTTTCTCTTGAGGTAGGTATTCAGAATACATTTAAAAAAAAAACTGGTTCACAGGAAGGGTTATAAATTGATAGCATGAATATACTCATATTGGAGCCATACATGGGAACCATCACAAATTAAATCACATTATTATAGCATTGCTTAGAATGACTACATTTCTTAGTAACAAGCCCAAATGTTTTGCTTCAAGAGTAAAGGTTTATATCTTTCTCTTTCATTTTCACTTCATTCTGTTTAAGAAATTTCTTTGTGAGGGTATTCAGTATTTTTGTATTCTAGGAGAATATAATTAAAACTTTCCTTTCAAAGGATCATCCAGCTATACAACAGACTTAGAAAAAACAAAAAGTTACCGTCTACCAAAATGAGATGCAAAATTATCTATTTCTGATGTGAAAATTGGGTTTAGAAAAGAGTTAAGAAGTAGCCTGAAACTTATTAGGATAGCTACCTTTCTGAAACTACCTAACTAGATCTTTAATATGATTTTACTATTTTGTTTGAAGAATAAATTAACAAAAGTAAATTCCAAGGGTGCCTGGTGGCTTAGTGGGTTAAAGATCCGACTCTTGATTTCAGCTCCAGTAGTTATCTCAGGGTCATCGGATGGAGCCCCCAGTCTTGGGCTCCCGGGTCAGTGGGGTGTCTTCTTCTCCCTCCCTCTCTGCCCTTCCTCTGACTCATGCTTGCTCTCTCTCTAAAAAATAAAGCTAAAAAAAAAGAAAAAAAGAAAAAAAGAAAAAAAAGAAATTCCAGTCCACCCATTATCCAAATACAAAACCATACAAATACAAAAACACAGTTCCCAATCCTGAGCAAGAGAAAACAAACAAAATCTTGCTTTGATTTTGAGTGGTTGCTGATACTGTTACTTGTCATTAACTTAAAAATCTAGCATTAATTACATGATCACAAGCAGGAGCAGGAGAGGGAGAAGCAGCTCTCCACTGAGCAGGGAGCTAGATGAGGGGCTGGGTGGGGGCTCAATGCGGACTAGATGCCAGGACCCCAGGATCATGACCTGAACAGAAGGCAGATCTTTCACCAGTGAGTCACCCAGGTGCTCCAATTATACTGTGTTTCTTAAGATAGGTGAGCAAAACAGTGAACAAAAAATATCAGTCTAACAGGAGAACATCAGTATTGTTGTTACTAAGATTTTTTAAACGTGTTTAGTAGAAATCACTCGGCTAGGTGCTCCTTGGGTATGTAAGAAGGGGAAGGGAACTCCTCTGTGTTGGTAACTTTCCATAAGCCACAAATGGACTATGCTATTTACATGAGTTATTCTATGCTCACCATAATGTCCTGAGGTGGGTTTCATTGTTTGCATTTTGCCTGTGGGAAAACTGAAGCTAAGAGAATTTAATTGTTGTCTGTCTCACTAATAAGTAGCAGAGCCAGGTTTAAATTCAGGCATCTTCTGGGGCACCTGGGTGGCTCAGTGGGTTAAAGCCTCTGCTTTCAGCTCAGGTCATGATCCCAGGGTCCTGGGATCGAGCCCCACATCGGGCTCTCTGCTCCACGCAGAGCCTGCTTCCTCCTCTCTCTCCCTGTCTGCCTCTCTTGCCTACTTGTAATCTCTGTCTGTCAAATAAATAAATAAAATCTTAAATTCAGGCATCTTCTGACTCAGTAGGTAACTTGTTGAAGACATGTTCTCTACTCCTAAGGCATGTTCAAACAAATTTGGTGGAGATAACACATGCTCACAAAAAGAGAAAAACACAAAGCAGTGTGAGTAACATGTCCAATAAGTGACCTGTGGGAGTTCAGAATTAATCCTGGATTTATCAATAGAATGTTAAAGAGAGTTAGACTTGTTTGAGATCTTAAAGGAAAGAAACACAAAGTGAATTAAATAGTAAACAGAGTAGAAAATGTGCAAAAGAGGAAATATGCATGGGTTTTCATGAAACTTTGAGGAGAGACATTAGCCTGGGAAGGGAAGAAGTTACTTTAGGTAGTAAAGGGAGAAAAGGTGACATAGCAGTTTAGACGTACAATCGTGATTACATTGTACTCAAACTTTAGTAATCCATTTGAATTGTGAACTGAGAGAAAATACCATGAGTGGCAATATTTCTGTAGAAGACATGCACTTGATCATTTCTCTAATTTCTAAGCATAATTTAATAAAATACGAATACACACACACACAAACATGCACATGCACGCACGCACACACACACACACACACACACACATGGGCTAGATGATTTTCCCAAAGTAGAAAGAAAGGAAGACTACTCGCACGTGTACATTCATTACCCTTTATACCTATGAAAGAGACTGGAAGGGATGGTATGGTGTAAATCAACAAGACAATTTTATACACACACACACACACACATTATATAATTACATATAAATAAACATTTGAGGGGCTGAAAAAGGAAATGGTGGCCACTTGTGGTCTCTTTTACTACTACCACTGTACAAATAATTAAAAAAAGAACAATAAAAATGCATTTTCACTCTTTTAGTTCACTTTTCCAAGAAAAGTAGTAACATCCTACCACCCTATAAGTTTAAGGACTCTCTTCTTTAATATTTTAGGATAAGAAGAGTCATCACTTTGAATCATGTACTCACGATACTTTTTTAATATAATGCTAGTTAGTTTTGAAATGATTCATTCATATGTACTACAGATATCTAAGGGAAAAAAAAATCCTGAAACTGGTATCAAATTTATTTATACATCTGTAATGTTAGCCAGCTTATGAAAGCATGATATCGTTCCCCTGAAATTTTGAGAATTCATTCATTTAGTAAGGCCAAACGACATACAGAAGTGAATTTGATTCATATTTGAGCAAAATCCCCATCTTGCAAATATTCTCAGTTTTGACATTTTGTTGAGAATGACCGTCTCCTCCATTCTCTCTCTTACCTCCAGCACACAAACATTTAATGCATTTTACCCCACTTGTTTCAATTTTTTAAAAACAGAACTCCTTCAACAATGCATCTAAGAAGACCAAGCCATGATTACATAGCTGTATTCTAGGGAAAACCATTGTTTCTTATATTGTTTTCCCATAATCTTATCTAGAATTGCGATTGTTCCAAATAACATTTTAAACCTGACATTGGGTAGAATTTAAAATGCCTATATATCTACTATGTGCTGTTGTTGTTTTTTTTTTCCTTTGAGTACATTTGTATTTACTTCTCTTGATTTAAGACTAAACCAGAGGAAGAAAGCGGAATCATATACATATTAGGTTCATTTATTTGAGTAAAAAAAGGAAAACATGGTAAGAGGCTACTAGTGATCTGTAGGTGACAATATCAGCTTGTGTTGAAAATGATCCTATGGTAAGTAATAGTTATTCTCAAAATAAGACCATATATAAACTATAAAAAAGAGACAGACAATGCCCACAGGGAACTATTTTCTACACACTAAACCAGACGTCATTGCCTCATTAATCTTAATTTCTTTCTTACCTAAGAAATCTGTGTTTCTTATGAAAGACTCTTATGATTTCTATGTCAGTATGTTCTGTATAGTTTGAGGTTGAAAGCCCGTAAACGCAGGGCTAACTTTGTCACTCAGTAGGGAATGTGCTATCGTTTCCTTTTATCAGGAGACAAGCATAAATATTCATCTCATCTGGAGAAAAAGAAAGATTGCCACTAAAAAAAAGATAATACTATAAAATTCATTGTGAGAGGGACATGTTAATAATAGTAAGTCCTATTTTCTTTCACTTTATGGCCATAATGTGGTCATGATAACAAGAGTGGAAACATCATGCCTACTAATATGCTTCTGGTAATATGCTTATTCTGAAATTTTATAAAATCTAATTTTCTTACATATACATTTATTTTACTTATTTACTTTAATTTGCTTTCCTATTCTGAGAATGCATTTAACATAATATTTTTCTTACACTAATTCACCTTGTTTTGTGGTTTTATTTCCTCCTTTCTTAGATAAATATCTCTAAATATCTCACATCCTTGAGATGCAGATAATGGACTAAAGGATGACAAAGCCCTTGGGTTAGGGCATTCAGTGCCTGACCTCTTTTCTTTTTTTTTTTTTATTTTTTTTTTTATTTCTTTTCAGCGTAACAGAGTTCATAGTTTTACACCACACCCAGTGCTCCATGCAATGCGTGCCCTCCACAATACCCACCACCAGGCTCCCCCAACCTCCCACCCCCGCCCCTTCAAAACCCTCAGGTTGTTTTTCAGAGTCCATAGTCTCTCATGGTTCATCTCCCCCCCAGTTTCCCTCAACTCCCTTCTCTCCATCTCCCCATGTCCTC
>PISX010014400.1:0-53254 GCA_004024625.1 Mellivora capensis
CCACCTCACTCTAGATGCCGACCATTCCACCACAGCCTAGGACCCATGGAATCAACACTGTTCGATAAAGGATGCATTCTAGGTCCCAAAGACACACCGAGTCCATCTCATCTTCCCTTTCGAATCCAAGGAATTGCCTAGGAAAGAGATGTTCCAAATACATTTGTGAGCCAGAAATAAGCAGAGAAAATGAGATCTCCTGCCAGGTGCTCCCTGCAAAGAAACTCAGGAACCCTAGCACCCACGCTCCACTGCTGACAGCTGTGTTCGTGTGACTTTTTGGCTTCACGGGAGATGAGAGAAAACCCAGGATGGTTGGGGTGAAAGAGAAGTTTTACCTCCCATGCTGGCTTGGATATTCCACTGTGACCCATGGGCCTGCTGTTTTCTCTGAATGCTGACGTCCTGGGACAAGCTGCATGACTGACTCAGAGGCTGATTTCCAAACTTCAGGTCTCGTGGAGCCAGAGTGAAGAAGAGCTGTCAGGTGCGGATAAGTAGGCGCCTCCCACCTAAAGCCTACACACCTGCTCCGATTCCTGGGAGAAGGAGAGACACATGCTTGTTTCTTAAGTGGTCATTCACTTCCTTCTAAAGCTGGCCAGTGCCCTTGTCCTTTTTGGAGAAACAAATAGACTCTTCCAAACAGACACTGAACTCCTCGCTTCCAAAGGTACCATGGGTCGAGTTGGGTTCCCCCGGCTCCAGACACCCACCGGGAGGACGCTCCTGAACCATCCTGAACAGCACATCCCCACCCAACCTGGGGCAACGGGGCACAGTGCTGAGTGGGGGCCTGGCTCCAGCAATTCTTATCACCACTCTTGAGCCTGGGGAAACAGAGACTTCAGCTCAACACTCCGTCCTGTAGAAACAAGCTGTAGGGCCTCCCGTTTCCAGGTCTCTCACCCAGCACCTCACCACTGCTCTCAGAACCAGCAGCCTGCACATACTCCTCTTCTGGTGTGTTTGCCAGGGCAGCTCGCCACTGCCTCCAGTGTTGGAAAGCAGCATTGCTTTCCCACCATGCTCTCGGGTTCCACAGCTCACCACACCCTCCAGTGGCTTGAATCGGCACAGCAGAGCCTTCCACAGATTCTTAAAGCAGATCCCAAACCCTCCACAGGTCTAAAGCCACACTGACAATGTCCCTCCAGATAGGGACCTCAGACCAACCCCATGAGGACACAGTCCACCCAAGCAGAAACGGTGCCTTTCAAGGCTGCAGAAAAACCTTGGAACAAGAGAAACCTTCCAGCACCCACTGACGACAGAATCAAACACGAGCGCCCCCGCCGCCCGAAAAGTCGGAGGCGGACGCCCGGCCCCAACGCCTGCCTCAACTCTGCTCCGAGAAAGCTGCCCTGCACCGGGGCCCCCGGGTGGGCCGCGTTGTCTTGGCGCGTTTTCCCGGTGTCCGCCCCAGGCCCCGAGCGAGAACGGGCCCTCGGCCACGGGGAGCAGGGCGGTCCGCAGGGCCGCCCAACGCTGGCCGATTCTCACGAGCGTTCTGCCCAAACCGGGATCGGTTTGGGCAGAACGCTCGTGAGAATCCGCCGGAAAACGCCTGGCGAACCCGCTTCGGGTGCCGCACATCTGCAGGTCCGCCCCCTGGGCCTGGCCCGGGATCCCGAGGTGTCGCGTCCGAACTCCGCCGCAAAGCACTCCGTGAGTCAAGCGCAGGCGAGGCCGAAGCCTCATGCTCCTCAGCTTCTGCGGGTCCCCTCGCTGGCACCGGCAGGTGGGCCCGGGCCTGACCCGAAGCCCTGGCACGAACCATGGCCTGCTCTCTCAGCCTTCCGTTTCAAGGAACCTGTCCCTGGGGGCCTCCAACTGGGGAACCCTGGGTCCCGCGCCACGAGTCTCCCTACCACCCTGGCTCAAATGGTGACTTTCAGAACGGCGGACAAGCCTCCGAGCGAGAGAGACCTGCGTTCCCCCGCAGAGGCCAGCCGCACCCTGGGGCGCCACCGCCTCCCGAAAAGTCGGAGGCAGACGCCTGGCCACTTGCCCTCCCTCAACTCTTCTCCGGGAAAGCTGCCCAGCGCCGGGGCCGCGGGTGGGCCTCGTCCTCTCGGCGCGTTTTCTGGGTGTCCGCCACATGCCCCGAGAGAGAACGGGCCCTGGGCCACGGGGAACAGGGCAGCCCACAGGGCTGCCCAACGCTGGCCAATTCTCACCAGCGTTCGGACCAAACCGATCCCAGGTTGGGCAGAACGCTCGTGAGAATTGCCCGGAAAATGCCCCGCGAACCCGCTTCGGGCGCCAAACATCTGCAGGTCCGCCCCCTGGACCTGGCCCGGGATCCCAAGGGGTCGCGTGCAAACTCCGCGGGAAAGCCCTCCGTGAGTCAGGTCAGGCGAGGCCATCGACTCCTGCTCCTCAGCGTCTGCGGGTCCCCTCAACGGACCCTCAGCCATGGGGAACAGGGCGGTCCGCAGGGCTGCCCAACGCCGCCCAATTCTCACGTGTTTTCTGCCCAAATTGGTCCTGATTTTGTAGCGGAAGTAACCTGGTCTCCCTTCTAAACCACCCCCACCATCTGCGGTCCCCCAGGCCAGAAATCCAGATTCTGCTATACTACAGAATTCATTTCCTCACCTCAACCCCCAGCGGAGCCCACATAGGTACTGGAAGATCAGAGCAGCCATTCCCCAATGCCATAACCCTAACCCTAAGTTGTGTTTTCAGGCTTTCTTTTACTGGGGCCTCTCCCGTGAACCCTCTGGCTTGGGAATCCTGGAGTCACACCACAGGAGTCCACCTGCCACCCAGCAGGTAACCAGTCCCTTTGGAGCTGCACGGGACCATCCGAGCAGTGAAAAAATGGGTGTCCCCATGAGTACTCCTCCACGTTCTCTGGCATCCCACCTTCCTCATCTCGGCTCCTTGGGGGAACCCACCTCAAGACCAGCATTTCCGGCCTGCCACACCCCTACCTCAGCTCTCCTTAGGGACCCCTGTCAGCTCTAGGCAGACCTGGAACTCCACTGCCTGCCGCAATGCTCTGGGATCCCCTCTCCTTCTTCTCCATTGACATCGGCCCAAGGTTTTCTTGACAAGGGGGAAGGCTACCTCTTGGCTTCTTAACACCTCCTTTCCTCTTCTTCCCTATTTCTCTCCACTTACCTTTGTACCTGGGCCACCTGGAAGGAACATAACCATGGAACATGGACATGCTCTCACATCTGAATCTTCCTGGCAGCTTTCCGAGGGCTCCTTATGCAAGCAGAAACTAGTGTATCCTACCACAGTGTGTTTGAAAATGATCATCAAGAGAACAAGGGAGCAAAAATCTCTCCATTTTTACCTCACGCTTCATGAAGTAGAACAAGGTCTTCTATTTTCCTTCCTTGACTTCCATTCCAATTTGTTTCCATGCAGTGTTCATTCTTTTGCTTCAGGGGTAGGATTGTGTGATTCCTCGCCTGCACAGAACACTCAGACTCAAAACAACAAGTACCCTCCCTAATAGCCGTCACCCATTGAACCCTTCCCCTCCACACCCCTGCTCTCTAGCCACGTTCAGTTGGTGCTCTAAGTTTGAGTCTCTTTTCTCCTCATTGACCTAGCTTTCTTCCCTCACTATGGTCATGTTTTCTTTCTGATATTCCATAGAAGTCAAATTATAGGCTATTGGTCATTTCTTACTGATTTTGTTTAGCTAAATCCACTCTAGATCCATCCACATCCTTGCAAATGGTAAGATTTCATTCTTTCTGAACCTGGCTCCTATTCCATTAAGAATATGTGGGAGGTTAGATATGTACGTTTATTCATATATATATATATATATATATATATATATATATATATATATATCTCGCTTATCAGCGAATGGACTTTGGGACTCCCTCCATCGTTTCGCTATGGTTGATAATGCTGGTGTCCATATCACGGTGCTTGTGAGCTCTCAAGGTGCTGTGAATCGCCAGGTTTACACTCTTCACAGCACTAACCATAGCACATACCCTCCCCAATGTCCATTACCCCACCCTCCTCTCCAGACCCCCCGACCCCCAGCAACCCTCAGTTTGTTTTGTGAGATTAAGAGTCACTTATGGTTTGTCTCCCTCCCAATCCCATCTTGTTTCTTTTTTTCTTTTCCTACCCCCCAATCCCCCCATGTTGCATCTCCACTTCCTCATATCAGGGAGATCATATGATAGTTGTCTTTCTCCGATTGACTTATTTCACTAAGCATGATACCCTCTAGTTCCATCCACATCATTGCAAATGGCAAGATTTCATTTCTTTTGGTGGCTGCATAGTATTCCATTGTGTATATATACCACATCTTCTGTATCCATTCATCTGTTGATGGACATCTAGGTTCTTTCCATAGTTTGGCTATTGTGGACATTGCTGCCATAAACATTCAGGTACACGTGCCCCTTCGGATCACTACGTTTGTATCTTTAGGGTAAATACCCAGTAGTGCAGTTGCTGGGTCATAGGGTAGTTCTATTTTCAACTAAAAAAGACTTTTCTTTCAGTAATCTATTTGAAAAAGCTTTTATACACTATGTCCATATGCCCTACTTGGGACTATTTCCTCACCAATATTTATTCATTCTATGCCTCCAATTCAAATTTCATTAAATTCTTATATCTTATCTGTTAATCCTAGCCTTGAGGAGCCATGGTCCTTTTTCATCCAGGATCAGTATCTATGCATTCAAGAGAGTGTAAATAGAGAAAGATGCCATGTCATAATCCAGAAAGTTATTACTGTTTCTGTTTTAGTATGAGATGGCCACAGAGTGTGGGACAGGTTTCAGAGCTGGTTTGTTCTCTATCCTGAATCACTAATTCAGTGGTCATTACTTGGATACATTTGACTACTAGATTTCCTGTGGAAGAGCTTGCTTCCAAGCACATCCATGGAAGATACATAGGTGGGTGGGCTCAGTGCGGGATAGGAAGAGGGTCAAGTACGATCCTTTCCCTGATCCAGGAGTGGCCATGGGTGCAGGTATGGGAGACAGAAGCAATGGGAAGCCACCAAGCTCAAGAGCTGAATGCTGGAGGCACAGGTCAAGGGATCTCATGATGTAGGGTATGGAGGCTGCTCTGAGCTACCTCTGGGAGGGAGGGGGGAAGAAATAAGAGAAACTGCCTGCCCCTGGCCCATGCCACCTGCCCACCGCTCCTGGCACACATCAGTCTACACTGCTGACACAGCCTGGATTCAGGATGGGCTGGCTCAGGTCCCTCAGCACTCAGTGGGACAGCTGGCTCCAGGGCTCAGGGACATGCTGAGGGAGGTGGCAGGGAAGGCTGGCCCTTGAGGTCATCCCCTCTTTGACCAGACAGCCCTGCGGGACTGCTGGAAATCCACTGAGAAGTTCGAAAGACATGCCATGGATGAACTAAGGCATGGAGAAACACAAAACAATATTGGTTTTTAAGGTCAGAGCTGTCACCTGAGTAAGTATGGCAGCTTCCCTGCAGAGGACTGAGGGGAAGGTAGGCCAGGCTGAAAAGGAAGATGTGGCTTTCCTGCTTGAGAACCTGCAGCCTCCTTCCAGGGCAGGGCATCATCCCCACAGGGGACCAATGGAAGTGTTCCATCAGGCGACTGACAGAGCTGCCCCTTCAGAAGGCTACCCTGACATCGGGTCGCACAAGGCAGAGGATGAGGGCCAGATGGAGGGAGGGCAATACCCTGGGGGACCATGGGGCAAGAGCAGAGGCTCATGACCATGAAGATGATCAAAAATAAGAGGTGGTAGCATGGGAGCCCCTGGCATGAAAGTGCCATGGGCACAGTGCCCACAACTGGGCACCTTCTGTGCCAGGCACAGTTCACTTCAGTGGACTCCAGTTTAGTGCTGACCAGAACCCTAGGGAGTGTATATCACCACCACCCTCCTCTCCTCATGCTGCTGCTAGGAATCACAGTCACCAGATCTCAGTTGGTGTTCATGGAAACCAAGCACTGGTTCCCACCATACACTGCCCCTCTGGTGGTGGTCTAGTGTGACCCTCATGCCTGGCCAGAGACTGCTGTCTAACTGTGTCCACACAACTCAAGAGACAGGAAGGTGTCCCTGAATTCCACAGCTTCTGATGAGACAGAACACAGACCCCACTTCTCCACCCACCACCAACATGCAGTGGGTCACTCAGGACCTTGGCTATTGTCATGAAACTCACCATGTCCCATTCCTGTCACTTCCAACAGAAAGTAGGGTTCTGATCCCCCAATTTACCATACATCCTGGTTTATGAGTTGGGGCCTTTCTGTTAGAGAAGGCCACTCTGCACCTCCTGGAAAATGTCCATCAGGGCTACAGTGTAAACAGTGGTACACAGACTGCATGGTAGTAATCAGTAATTCTAACAGGGTTGACCACCTCCCCCCAGTCTCACAAAAACCTTCCTCTGTCACCATGGAAGTCATGGTCTCCCCTCAGAAAATACCCTAGAGAACTAACTTTTAAACTGAATGCTCCCTTCATGCTCTGGTTCAAATCTTGTCCAACCACAATAGTATGAAAGTAGTAATCAGTCACAAGAAGAAAATGGGACAGTCACAAATATGTGGAAATTCAACAACATGCTAGTAAACAACCAATAGTCAAATAAGATATCAAAAGAAAATTTAAAAGTACCTTGAGACCAATTAAAAAGAGAACCTATGAAAAGTTATGGGATACAGTCAACGTAGCTCTAAGGGGGGAGTTCACAGAAATTCAGGTCCTCATCAATCCACCTGAGAGCTCTCCAATAACCAACCTAATATACATGGGAAAGAAGTGGGGGGGGGAACAAGCAAAACCCCAAATCAGTAGATAGAAGAAAATAACAAAATGGAAAGTGGAAATAAATCCAATGGAGACTAAAAAGACAAAAGATCAATGAAAATATGAGCTGCCTTTTTTGGAAAGTTAAACCAAACTGACAAACTTTTAGCTAGAAAATGAGAGGGCTCAAATACAATGAGGAAAGAAAGATAATTGATTCCTGTCTCACATGAAAATTCTAGAAGAGAACACAAACAGCAACCTCTTCCATCTTGGGCACTGCAACTTCTTGCAAGACGTGTCTCTAAAGGCCAGGGAAACAAAAGCAAAAATGAACTACTGGGACTTCATCAAGGTAAAAAGCTTCTGCGCAGCAAAGGAAACAATTAACAAAAATAAAAGGCAACCTACTGAATGAGAGGAGATATTTGCAAATGGCATGACAGATAAAGGTTTGGTATCCAAGATCTATGAAGAACTGCTCAAACTCCATCCCAAGAAACAAAGAAACCACTCAAGAAATGGGCAGAAGACAGGAAGAGACACTTCTCCAAAGAAGACACACAAATGGCCAACAGTCCATGAAAAAATGCTCCACATCAGTTCTCATCAGAGAATTCAAAACCACAATGAGCTACCACCTTCCAGCATTTAGGATGACTAAAATTAACAGGACAGGAACCAAAAACTGTTGTCAAGGATGTGGAGAAAATGGAAACCTATTACACTGTTAGTGGGAATCCAAGCTGGTGCTATCTCTCTGGAAAACAGCATGGAGGTTCCTCAAAAAGCTAAAAGTAGAGCTGCTCTATGCCCCATCAATTGCACTCCTGGGTATTTCCCCCAAGATACAGATGTAGCAAAACGAAGGGGTACATGCTCCCCAATGTTCATGGCAGCAATGTCCACAAGAGCCAAACTGTGGAAGGATCTGAGATGTCCTTCAACAGAGGAATGGATAAAGAAGATGTGGCACATACATACCATAGAATTTTACTCAGCCATCAGAAGGGATAAATGCCCATAATTTGCATCGACATAGATGGAACTGGAGGGTATTGTGCTAAGTGAAATCAGTCAAGCAGAGAATGACAATTATCACATGGTTTCATTCATATGTGGAACACAAAGGACTACAGGGGAAGGGAGAGGAAACTATATGGGAAGAAATCAGAGATAGAGACAAACCATGAGAGACTCTTAATCATAGGAAACAAATGAGGAGAGGTAGGTGGAGAGGGAGGGTAACTGGGTGATGGGTATTAAGGAGGAGACATGTGATGATGAGTTCTGGGTGTTATAGGCAACTAATGAATCATTGACCATTACATCAAAAACTGTACCTTGGCTAACTGAATTTAAATTAAAAACTGTGGAAAAACTTGAAAGAAAGAAAGATGAACTATTACAATGAATACCACAAAAATACAAAGGATCATAAGAGAGTACTTTGAGCAAATAGAAGCCAACACCTTGGACAACCTAGAAGAAATGGATAAGCTCCTAACAACAACCTAGAAAGACTGAACCATGAAGGGGGGAAAAAAATCTAAACAGACGGATCTCTAGTAAAAAGGATTGATTTGATAATCAAATCCTCCCAAGAAACAAATGCCCAAGAGCAGACAGTTTCACCGAGAAGTTCAACCAGATGGTAGAAGAATTAATAACCCTTGTCAAATTGTTTAAAAGAGAGGAGAGGTGGGTATATGTCCAAACTCATTTTATGAAGGCAGCATTACTCTGCTACCAAAACAAGACAAGAACGCTACAAGAAAAGCAAAGGCCAATATCCCTCATGAATAGAGATGCAAAAATCCTCAACAAATTATTGGCAAAATTAAATCAACAATACATCAGGAGAATAACACAACACGATCCAGGGGGATTTATTCCAGGGATGCAAGGATGATTCCACATCTGCACATCCACCAATGGGAGGGACCACCTTAACAAAATAAAAGATAAAAATCCTAGGATTGTTACAATAGTTGCAGAAAGAACACTTGACAAGATTCAATATGCATTTATGGTAAAGACTCTAAACCATCTGGGTATTGAGGGAACATACCTCAACCAAACAACGGCCCTATATACAAAGCCCACAGCTGACTTTATACTCAAGGGTGAAATGCTGAAAACGTTTTCACTACGATCAAGAACAAGAGAAAGATGCCCACTCTTAGCACTTTCATTCTTCATAGTATTGAAAGTCCTAGCCAAACCTTTTAGACCAAAAAAAAAAAAAAAGATATGAAATCTGAATAGGAAAAGAAAATGGTCACTGTTTGCAGATGTCATGATACTATATGTAGAAATCCCTAAAGATTTCACACACACACACACACACACACACACACACACAGTTAGAATAAACAAATTCAGTAAAAGCTATTAGAATAAACAAATTCAGCAAGAGCTGCAGAGTCAATATACAGAGACATGTTGCATTTATTTTAAAAGAATGTATTTAGGGGTGCCTGGGTGGCTCAGTGGGTTAAGCCTCTGCCTTTGGCTCACGTCATGATCTCAGGTCCTGGGATCGAGCCCTGCATCAGGCTCTCTGCTCAGCATGGAGCCTGCTTCCCCCTCTCTCTCTCTGCCTGCCTCTCTGCCTACTTGTGATCTCTCTCTGTCTGTCAAATAAATAAATAAAACGTTTTTTAAAAAGAATGTATTTATTTAGGGGTGGTGAGAGGCAGATGGCAGAAGAGTAGCAAACTGAAATGACATCAGATCCCAGGAGTCCAGCTAGGTAGGTATCAAACCATTCCAAACACCTACAAACTCAATAGGAGATAGAAAAGAAGGGCAGCAATTCTAGTAACAGAAAATCGACCACTTTCTGAAAGGTAGGATGTGCAGAGAAGTGAATCTGAAGCGACAGGAAGATAGACCTCAGAGGGAGGGTCCAGCTCCCTGCAAGCAGTGGAGCAGTGGAGAACAAAATCAGAATCTTTATAAGTCTGCTCCACTAAGGGACATTGCTCCAGAGACTAAGCGGGGGTGGAACACTCATGGGGACAATGTGGTCTCAGGACCCATGGGGTCACAGAAAGATCAGGGGTGTCTGAGTGTGGCAGAACACATCGGAGTGGGAAAGCTGACTACAAAGACAGAGCTCAAGAGTGAGCATTCAGATAGGGGTTACCTTAAACAATGATGCAAGGCATAGCTGGACCACTGCTCTTTGAGCAGGGACCCCACAAGTGGCAGATCAGGGGAGACTCGCCTTCCTCCCCTGGGAGGAGCAACACAGCAGGAATCTGCTAGGTTTGGAGACTCCAAATGTTGCTGTGCACCAGAGATAGAAATGCTCAGTCACAGGCCAGGTGGGCTTGGAGTGCAGCAGGAGACCAAGGAGGCAGGAGTGATTGACTGTTTATCTCTGGGGGCTCACTGAGGAGTGGAGCCCTGAGCTCTCAGCTTTTCTGGGCCAGAGATTGGGAGGCCGCCATTTTCATTCCCATCCTCCAAAGTGGTACAGAAAGTGTTCAGGGAACAAAAGCTCAAAGAGCAAACCCAAGCAGATTACTTAGGAGGGAGGTCCCTGGCAAGGGAGGTGCAATTCTGCCTCAGGCAAAGATATTTGAGAATCACTGCAACAGGCCCCTTCCCAAGAAGATCAGCAAGAACATCTAGCCAAGACCAAGCTCACCAATCAAGGAGAACAGCAGAACTACAGAGCTAGAGGAAAGCAGTGCATAGAATTCATGGCTTTTTTCCTCATTATCCTTTAGTCTTGCAAAGTTAAATTTTAAAAAATTAAAGATTTTATTTATTTATTTGACAGACAGAGATCACAAGTAGGCAGAGAGGCAAGTGGGGTGGGGGGGGGGGAGAAGGCTCCCTGCTGAGCAGAGAGCCCAATGCGGGGCTTGATCCCAGAACCCTGGGATCATGACCTGAGCTGAAGGCAGACCTGAAGCTGAACCCACTGAGCTACCCAGGCGCCCCTAAAAATTTTTTTCTTATTCTATTTTTTTAACTTTTCCTCTTTCCTCTTTTAACATTTTTTAACTACTTTATCTTCACAATAACTTTCTTTTTTCTTTTTTTTTAATTTATTTATTTGTCAGAGAGAGAGGGAGAGAGAGCAAGCGAGCACAGGCAGACAGAGTGGCAGGCAGAGGCAGAGGGAGAAGCAGGCTCCCTGCCAAGCAAGGAGCCCAATGTGGGACTCGATCCCAGGACCTGGGATCATGACCTGAGCCGAAGACAGCCACTTAACCAACTGAGCCACCCAGGCATCCCTTCACAATAACTTTCTTTAAAAAATCTTTTTAAACCTTCATTGTTATAGTCATATTTTATCTCTGCATTGTATTTAACCTTATTTTTATATACATATGGGGTTGGTTTTTTCTTCTAAAAAAGGTTGGGATACAATTTTTTCTAATATATCAAAATATACCCTAATCCAGCACATGGCTTTGTTCTAGTCTCCAGCCTGAGCACATTCCCTCTACTTTTTTTCTTTTTCCAACCAACTTATCTTATCAATTCCTATTTTAGAATTTTTAAAATTTTCATCTTTACAATCATATTCCATCCCTTCATCATGTTTACCCTTATTTTTGTATATATATAAGTTTTTCTTTCTTTAGGGAGGTAGTTTTTTCTAAGAGACCAAAATACATGCAAAATCAAGTGGGTGGCTCTGTTCTCTTCACCAGTCATTCATATATATATATATATATATATATATATATATATATATATATATGGTTCCTGGATTTTGGATTTACATATATATAGCTATGGCTCCTGGATTTGGGGTATATATATATATATATATATATATATATGCATGTTTATACATATATATGTATATACATATGAATGTGGAATAGAACAGAGCCACCCACATGATTCTGCATGTATTTTGTATATGTATATGTATATGTATATGTATGTCATATATGTATACATGACATAGTCATATATATTTTTTAAGATTTTTTTTATGTATTTGAAGACAGAGATCACAAGTAAGTAGAAAGAAAGCAGACTCCTTGCTGAGCAGAGAGCCCAATGCAGGGCTCGATCCCAGGATCCTGGGATCATGACCCGAGCCAAAGGTAGAAGCTTAACCCCCTGAGCCACCCAGGCACCCCAATTTTTTATTTTTTATTTTTATTTCTTTTTTTCCCCTTTCTTCTCCCCGGTTTTGGAGCTCTTCTGATTTGGTTAGCATACATTTTTCTGGAGTCTTTCCACACTTTTAGTATTTTATTCCCTCGTTCATACATTCTTATCTGGATAAAATGACAAGAAAGAAAAACTCACCACAAAACAAAAGAACAAGAGGCAGTACTGATGGCTAGGGGCCTAATCAATATGGACATTGGTAATATAGTCAGATCTAGAGTTCAGAACGATTCTCAAGGTGCTAGCTGGGATCAAAAAAGGCATGGAAGATATCAGAGAAACCTTTTCTGGAGTAATAAAATCCGTTTCTGAAGAAATAAAAGAACTAAAATCTAACCAAGTTGAAATTTTTAAAAAAACTATTAATGAGGTGCAATAAAAAATGGAGGCTCTTACTGCTAGGATAAATGAGGCAGAAGAGAGAATTAGTGATATTTAAAATCAAATGATGGAGAATAAAGAAGCTGAGCAAAAGAGAGACAAGAAACTACTGGACCATGAGGGGAGAATTCGAGAGATAGGTGATACCATAACATGAAACAATATTAGAATAATTGAGATTTCATAAAAAGAAGAAATAGAGAGAGGGGCAGAAGGTATATTGAAGCAAATTATAGTAGAGAATTTCCCTAATATAGCAAAGGAAAAAAGCATCAAAATCCAGGAGGCACACAGAATCCCCCTCAAAATCAATAAAAATAGGTCCACACCCTGTCATCTAATAGTAAAACTTACAAGTCTTAGTGACAAAGAGGAAATCCTGAAAGCAGCTTGGGACAAGAAGTCTATAACATACAATGGTAGAAATATTAGATTGGTAGCCGACTTATCCACAGAGACCTGACGGGCCAGAAAGAGCTGGCATGATGTATTCAGAGCACTAAATGAGAAAAATATGCAGCCAAGCATACTATATCCAACCAGGCTATCATTGAAAAATAGAAAGACAGATAAAGAGCTTCCAGGACAAACAAAAATTAAAAGAATTTGCAAACACCAAACCAGTCCTACAGGAAATATTGAAAGTGGTCCTCTAAGCAAAAAGAGAGCCTAAAAGTAGTAGATCAGAAATGAACAGAGACAATACACAGTAACAGTCACCTTACAGGCAATATGATGGCACTAAATTTTTATCTCCAATAGTTACCCTGAATGTAAATGGGCTAAATGCCCCAATAAAAAGACACAGGGTATCAGAATGGATTAAAACAAAATCAATATGCTGTCTACAAGAAACTCATTTTAGACCCAAAGACACCTCCAGATTTAAAGTGAGGGCATGGGGGCGCCTGAGTGGCTCAGTGGTTTAAGCCTCTGCCTTCAGCTCAGGTCATGGTCTCAGGGTCCTGGGATCGAGCCCCGCATCATGCTCTCTGCTCAGCGGGGAGCCTGCTTCCCCCCTCTCTCTTTGCCTGCCTCTCTGCCTACTTGTGATCTCTGTCTGTCAAATAAATAAATAAAATCTTTAAAAAAAATAAAGTGAGGGCATGGAAAACAATTTACCATGCTAATGGACATCAAAAGAAAGCTGAGGTGGCAACCCTTATATCAGACAAATTAGATTTTAAACCAAAGACTATAATAAGAAATGAGGAAGGATACTATATCATACTTAAAGAATCTGTCCAACAAGAAGATCTAACAATTTTAAATATCTATGCCCCTAACATGGGAGCAGCCAACTATATAAACCAATTAATTACAAAATCAAAGAAACACATCAACAGTAATACAATAATAGTAGGGGACTTTAACACCCTCCTCACTGAAATGGACATATCATCCAAGCAAAAGATCAACAAGGAAATAAAGGCCTTAAATGACAGACTGGACCAGATGGACATCACAGATATATTCAGAACATTCCATCCCAAAGCATCAGAATACATATTCTTCTCTAGTGCACATGGAATATTCTCCAGAATAGATCACATCCTGGGTCACGAATCGGGTCTCAACCGGTAGCAAAAGATTGGGATCATTTCCTGCATATTTTCAGACCACAATGCTCTGAAGCTAGAACTCAATCAAAAGAGGAAAGCTGAAAAGAACTCAAATACATGGAGGCTAAAGAACATCCTACTAAAGAATGAATGGGTCAACCAGGAAATTAAAGAAGAATTGAAAAAATTCGTGGAAACAAATGAAAATGAAAACACAACTGTTCAAAATCTTTGGGATGCAGCAAAGGCAGTTCTCAGAGGAAAGTATATAGTGATACAAGCCTTTCTCAAGAAACAAGAAAGGTCTTAAGTACACAACCTAACCCGACACCTAAAGGAGCTGGAGAAAGAACACCAAAGAAAGCCTAAAGCCAGCAGGAGAAGAGAAATAATAAAGATCAGAGCAGGAATCAATGAAATAGAAACCAAAAGAACAGTAGAACGGATCAATGAAACTAGTTCTTTGAAAGAGTTAATAAGATTGATAAACCACTGGCCAGACTTATCAAAAAGAAAAGAAAAAGGACCCAAATAAATAAAATCATGAATGAAAGAGGAGAGATCACAACCAGCACCAAAGAAATACAAACAATTACAAGAACATATTATGAGCAACTATATGCCAGCAAATTTGACAATCTGGAAGAAATGGATCCATTCCTAGAGAGGTATAAACTACCAAAACTGGGGTGCCTGGGTGGTTCAGTGGGTTAAAGCCTCTGCCTTTGGCTCAGGTCATGGTCTCAGGGTCCTGGGATCAAGCCCCGCATCAGGCTCTCTGCTCAGTAGGGAGCCTGCTTCCTTCCTCTCTCTCTGCCTGCCTCTATGCCTATTTGTGATCTCTGTCTGTCAAATAAATAAATAAAATCTTTTAAAAATAAAAATTTTTTTAAAACTACCAAAACTGAACCAGGAGGAAAGAGAAAACCTGAACAGACCCATAACCAGTAAGGAGATTGAAGCAGTCATCAAAAGTCTCCCAACAAACAAGAGCCCAGGGCCAGACCGCTTCCCAGAGGAATTCTACCAAACATTTAAAGAAGAATTAATACCTATTGTTCTCAAACTGTTCCAAAAAATAGAAATGGAAGGAAAACTTCCCAACTCATCTTATGAGGCCAGCATTACCTTGATCCCAAAACCAGACAAAGACCCCACCAAAAAGGAGAATTACAGACCAATATCCTTGATGAACACAGATATTAAAATTCTCACAAAAATACTAGCCTATAGGATCCAACAGTACATTAAAAGGATTATTCACCACGACAAAGTGGGACTTATTCCTGTGCTGCAAGGTTGGTTCAACATCTGCAAATCAGTCAATGTGGTACAATACATTAATAAAAGAAAGAACAAGAACCATATGATACTCTCAATAGATGCTGAAAAAGCATTTGACAAAGTACAGCAGCCTTTCTTGATCAAAACTCTTCAAAGTGTAGGATAGAGGGTACATACCTCAGTATCATCAAAGCCATCTACGAAAAACCCACAGAGAATATCATTCTCAATGGGGGAAAACTGAGAGCTTTTCTCCTAAGGTCAGGAACATGGCAGGTTTGTCCACTATCACCACTGTTATTCAATATAGTACTAGAAATCCTAGCCTCAGCAATCAGACAACAAAAAGAAATAAAAGGCATCAAAATCAGCA
This sequence comes from Mellivora capensis, assembly GCA_004024625.1. Taxonomy (NCBI): domain Eukaryota; kingdom Metazoa; phylum Chordata; class Mammalia; order Carnivora; family Mustelidae; genus Mellivora; species Mellivora capensis. The sequence goes on from PISX010014400.1 coordinate 15,501, forward strand.
AAGAAATCGAACTCTCACTCTTTTCAGATGATATGATACTTTATGTGGAAAACCCAAAAGACTCCACTCCAAAACTGCTAGAACTCATACAGGAATTCAGTAACGTGTCAGGATATGAAATCAATGCACAGAAATCAATTGCATTTCTATACACCAACAACAGGACAGAAGAAAGAGAAATTAAGGAGTCAATCCCATTTATAATTGCACCCAAAACCATAAGATACCTAGGAATAAGCCTAACCAAGGAGGAAAAGAATCTGTACTCAGAAAACTATAAAGTACTCATGAAAGAAATTGAGGAAGACACAAAGAAATGGGAAAATGTTCCATGCTCATAGACTGGAAGAACAAATATTGTGAAAATGTCTATGCTACCTAAAGCAATCCACGCATTTAATGCAATCCCTATCAAAATACCATCAATTTTTTTTCAAAGAAATGGAACAAATAATCCTAAAATTTTTATGGAACCAGAAAAGACCCCAAATAGCCAAAGGAATGTTGAAAAAGAAAGCCAAAGTTGGTGGCATCACAATTCCAGACTTCAAGCTCTATTACAAAGCTGTCATCAAGACAGTATGGTACTGGCACAAAAACAGACACATAGATCAATGGAACAGAATAGAGACCCCAGAAAGGGACCCTGAACTCTATGGCCAACTAATTCAACAAAGCAGGAAAGAATGTCCAATGGAAAAAAGACAGTCTCTTCAACAAATGGTGTTGGGAAAATTGGACAGCCATATGCAGAAGAATGAAACGGGACCATTTCCTTACACAAAAAATAGACTCAAAAGGAGGAGGGGGCAAGATGGCAGGGTAGTAGGAGGCGCTGTTCCAACCACTCCCCTAAAGTAAGCTGATTATCGACCAAAGCACTCTGATAACCCATGAAATCAGCCTGAGGTTAGAATTACACACTTCTGGATCTCTACGGGTGCAGAAGACTCCAGTGGACAGGTGAAGTGGAGTGGGAACATCGGACTGATATCAGAAGATAAACAAAAGGGGAAGGGAACCACCAGAAGTGACCCATTGGAAAGTAATACCCCAATACTTCCAATATGAGAGTGCCCTCTGATTGGGGACCAGCATTAACTTGGAGTCTGGTTAAAAGCACTCAAAAAGAGCAAAAGATCTTAAGGAGAAATTGGTGGAATCGGGCAGTTTGGGACACAGGCTTAAGCCCACGGACCCAGGACGGCCACTGCTGGCGCTGTGCCAGAGAGTGCAGCAAAGAAGCCAGGCCTTGGTGCCTGAGCTGCTGGTGTGCGTGAGAGCATCTGGTGTGGATGCCACCTGGCACTGTCTTGAACCACAGCCTTTTGCACTCTGCACACGTGCTGCGAGACTGGGGTCTGAGTCGCACTCCACCTCCTCCCCTGACAGAAGTCCATGCAGGTGCTAGCTGGTGCTCTCCAGGACCCATGTGAGTCTAAACACTCCCAGCCCGGCCAGCATGAAAATCTCAGCGTACTGTCTCCAGTTAGGACTTCTCTGGTTGTCTGGACCTGCCCAGTCAGCCGCGGTGGAGGAAACCACCGGAAGCCAGCTCTCTGGACTAGTACTTCTCGTGGTTTTGGTAGCACCGGGGTACAAGTGGGAGCTCCTGCAACCCCTAGGCCTGTGGCTGGGGTCGTGCTCTGCTGGTGAGAGGTGTTCTAGAGTTTATGTGCTCTGGAACACCCAGAGGGGAACAGACTGAGGCTTCTCTCCGAGACAGAGGTCTGGGTGCAGTTTGCTTTCCTCTAAACCTCTGAAGAACTGCCAAAAGCTGCCAAGGGGAGGGAAAAGGGGGGGAAAAACCTCCAGAGAACAAAAGCCTGAAAAACCGATTTCCTCAGAGCCCAGCCCTTAATAGGGGGCAGGAAGACTCAACTCTAGCAAAACTGCCTGAAAAACCACGTGGCAGGCCCCTCCCCCAGAAAGCCAGCCAAAAACAAAAACAAAAACAAAAACAAAAAACAAGAGGACAACCACCACAGGGTCCACATAAAACTCTAAAACCCCAATATCAGGGGAAAATAGGATATTAAGCTCCCGATATTGCCCTAAAGCCTGTATACTTCATAGATACAACTTTTATTTTTAATTCGTTCCCACTATTCTTGTTCTTTTTAATTGTTTATAATTTTTAACCTATTTACCATCACAATGAGAGGTTCAGTACAACAAATTCCATAATAACCTTTTAACTTGAGCTTTTTGGAAACATATACCTGTGTTTTTCTTTTGTTTTTCTATTTTTTTAATATTCATATAGAGATAAACTTCAAGGTAATCCTCTTTTCCCTGTCAATACTACCCCTATATTTAAACCAGTTTAAATCCCCCTTTATCTCGGGAAAGTTGAGTCCTTTAATAAAGATATCAAGATACACCCAGGAAGAATCAAAATAACCTTCCTCACACAATTCACACAATGAGAATTTATAACCACCCTCCCATCTTTTTCTTCTGTCAGTGTTTCCATGTATTTGTTTTTGTTCTGGTAGTATATAAATCTTATACTTTGGGTTCATTTTGGCTGGGTTCTTTTTTTTTCCTTGTCATTTACTTTTCTCAGTCTTTTTCTTTGTCTGTTTTTGTTTGTATACTTTATAAATTTTACATTTGGGGCCCATTTGGGCTGGGTTTTCTCTTTTATTTTTTCTTTTCTCTCTCTCTCTCTCTCTCTCTCTCTCTCTCTCTCTCTCTCTTTATTTTTTCTTTCCTTTTGGTGGGGACTCCCAGTTGCTCAGAAGTATTCCAGGGTGCACCTTGCCTGGACCACGGATGATATGTTCAGCTACACATCCCCTCAGCCATCTCTCACCAATATGACTAAGAGGAATGTCCAATAGAGGAAGAATTCAGAGACCGTGCCCTCTCCATCAGAGCTATTGGATATGGACATAAACAATATGTCTGAAAGGGAATTCAGGCTAACAATTATCTAGGCAATGGCTATGTTGGAGGAAGCTATTAATGACAAAATGGAATTGATTAGGGCAGAAGTGAAAGCCACCAGGGAAGATGTTAACAATGCTATCAATGAGTTCCAATCTAATCTAAATTCTCTAACAGCTAAGGTAATTGAGGCAGAAGATAGAATTAGTGATCTAGAGGACAAACTGATAGAGAGAAAGGATCAGGAGGAGGTCTGGAACAAACAGCTTAGAAGCCATGAAAACAGAATTAGGGAAATAAATGACACCATGAAACGTTCCAACCTCAGAATTATTGGAATCCCTGAGGGGGAGGAGAAAGAAAGAAGACTAGAGGATATAGTTGAACAAATTCTCCATTAAATTTTTCCCAATCTGGGTAATGGAATCAGTGTTCTTGTCCTAGAGGCAGAAAGGTCTCCCCTCAAGATCATAGAATCTAGAAAGACCTCGAGACACCTGATTGTGAAAATGATGAATCATAATTTTAGACAGGAGCTCTTGAAAGCAGCTAGGGGGAAGAGATTCCTTACATACAGAGGGAGGCCCATCAGAATAATGTCAGATCTGTCTGCAGAAACCTGGGAAGCCAGAAAGGGCTGGCAAGATGTATTCAGGGCGCTAAATGAAAAGAACATGCAGCCAAGAATACTTTATCCAGCAAGACCGACATTCATAATGGATGGAGAGATAAAGAGCTTCCAAGACCAGCAAGGTTTAAAAGAGTATGTGACCACCAAGCCAGCACTACAAGAAACATTAAGGGGGGGGGGGGGTTCTATAAAAGAGGGGAAAAAACCAAGAATATCATTGAACAGAAATTTATGGAAACAATCTATAGAAACAAGGACGTCACAGGTAACATGATGTCAATAAAAATGTATCTCTCAATAATCACTCTCAACGTGAATGGCCTAAATGCACCCATAAGGTGGCACAGGGTTGCAGATTACATAGAACAACAGGACCCATCCATATGTTGTCTACAAGAGACCCATTTTGAACCTAAGGATACATCCAGACTGAAAGTGAAGGGAGGGAGAAGCATCTTTCATGCCAATGGGCCTCAAAAGGCAGCTGGGTTAGTGATTCTCATATCAGATAAATTAGATTTTAAGCTGAAGACTGTAGTTAGAGATACAGAAGGACACTACATCATTCTTAAAGGGTCTATTCACCAAGAAGACCTAACAATTGTAAATATTTATGCCCCCAGTATGGGAGCAGCCAACTACATAAGACAACTGTTAATCAAGATAAAGAGTCATATTGATACAAATACATTAATAGTAGGAGATCTTAACATGCCCCTCTCAGTAATAGAAAGATCGTCCAAGCAGAAAATCAATAAAGAAACAAGAGCATTGAATGATACATTGGACCAGATGGACCTCATAGATATATACAGAACATTCCACCCAAAAACAACAGAATACTCATTCTTCTCAAGTGCACATGGAACTTTCTCCAGAATAGACCACATAGTGGGTCACAAATCAGGACTCAACCGATACCAAAAAAACTGAGATTATTCCATGCATTTTCTCAGATCACAATGCTTTGAAACTGGAGCTCAACCACAAGAAAAAGTTCGAAGGAATTCAAACACCTGGAAGCTAAAGACCACCTTGCTTAAGAATGCTTGGATCAACCAGGAAATCAAAGAACTTAAATAATTCACAGAAACCAATGAGAATGAAGACACTTTGGTCCAAAACCTATGGGATATATCAAAGGCAGTCCTAAAGGGGAAATACATAGCCATCCAAGCCTCCCTCAAAAAAAACTGAAAAACCCTTGGGATGCCTGGGTGGCTCAGTTGGTTAAGCGGCTGCCTTTGGCTCAGGTCATGATCCCAGCATCCTGGGATCGAGTCCCACATGGGGCTCCTTGCTCAGCAGGGGGCCTGCTTCTCCCTCTGCCTCTGCCTGCCACTCTATCTGCCTGTGCTCGCTCTCTCTCTCTCCCTTTCTCTCTGACAAATAAATAATTTTAAAAAAAACTGATTTGCGGAGCATAACAAATAACATGGAGGACATGGGGAGATGGAGAGGAGAAGGGAGTTGAGGGAAATTGGGGGGGAGATGAACCATGAGAGACTATGGACTCTGAAAAACAACCTGAGGGTTTTGAAGGGGCGGGGGTTGGGAGGTTGGGGGAGCCAGGTGGTGGGTATTATGGAGGGCACGCATTGCATGGAGCACTGGGTGCGGTGTAAAACTATGAATTCTGTTACACTGAAAAGAAATGAAATTTTTAAAAAAGAATACCAAAAATAAAAAATTTTAAAAATAATTAAAAAATAAAAATAAAAATAAAAATAAACCTGAAAAATCCAGAATACACCAGCTGTCTTTACACATTAAAGAACTGGAGAATCAACAACAAATTAAGCCAACCCCACACACAAGAAGGGAAATAATCAAGATAGAGCAGAGATCAATGAGATGGAAACTAGAGATACAGTAGAACACATCAATGAAACTAGAAGCTGATTTTTTGAAAGAATCAATGAGATCGATAAACCATTGGCCAAACTAATCCAAAAGAAAAGAGAGAAGACCCAAATTAATAAAATTATGAATGAAAATGTAGAGATCACAATGAACACCAAGAAAATAGAAACAATCATCAGAAATTATCAACATTTATATGCCAATAAGTTAAACAACCTAGAAGAAATGGATGCATTCCTGGAAAACTATAAACTTCCAAAACTGAATCAGGAAGAAATTGACAACCTGAATAGACCAATATTTAGTAATGAGATTGAAGAAGTGATCAAAAACCTCCCAAAAAACAAGAGCCCAGGACCTGACAGATTCCCTGGGTGATTCTACCAAACTTTCCCAAAAAACAAGAGCCTAGGACCTGACGGATCCCCTGGGGAATTCTACCAAACTTCCCCAAAAAACAAGAGCCCAGGACCTGACGGATTCCCTGGGGAATTCTACCAAACTTTCAAAGGAGAATGATACCTCTTCTTTTGAAGCTGTTTAAAAAAATTGAAGCAGAAGGAAAAGTTCCAGACTCTTTTTATGAAGCCAGCATTACCCTGATCCTCAAACCAGGCAAAGACCCCACCAAAAAGGAGAATTTCAGACCAATATCCCTGATGAATATGGATGATAAATTCTCAAAAAGATCCTAGCTAATAGGATACAACAGTACATTAAAAAGATTATACACCATGACCAGGTGGGATTTATCCCTGGGTTGCAAGGGTGGTTCAACATTCACAAATCAATCAATGTCATAGAACAAATTAGTAAGAGAAGAGAGAAGAACCACATGGTCCTCTCCATTGATGCAGAAAAAGCATTTGACAAGATACACCATCCATTCCTAATTAAAACACTTCAAAGTACAGGGATAGAGGGAACATTCATCAAGTTCATAAAATCTATCTATGAAAAACCCACAGTAAATATCATCAATGGGAAAAAGCTGACAGCCTTCCCTTTGAGATCAGGAACACAACAAGGATGCCTACTCTCACCACTCTTGTTCAACATAGTATTAGAAGTCCTAGCAACAGCAATCAGACAACAAAGAGAAATGAAAGGTATTCAAATTGGCAATGAAGAAGTCAAACTCTCTCTCTTCACAGATTATATACTTTATATGGAAAACCCAAAAGACTCCACCCCCAAACTACTAGAACTCATACAGCAATTCAGTAATGTGGCAGGATACAAAATCAATGTACAGAAATCAGTGGCTTTCTTATACACTAACAATGAAAATACGGAAAGGGAAATTAGAGAATGGATTCCATTTACTATAGCACCAAGAACCATAAGATACTTGGGAATAAACCTAACCAAAGAGGTAAAGGATCTGTACTCAAGGAACTACATAACACTCATGAAAGAAATCGAAGAAAACAAAAAAGATAGAAGACCATTCCATGCTCATGGATTGGAAGAATAAACACTATTAAAATGTCTATATTGCCTAGAGCAATCTATACTTTCAATGCTATTCCGATCAAAAATCCATGGCCATTTTTCATAGAGCTGAAGCAAACAATCCTAAAATTTGTATGGAATCAGAAGAGACCCCGAATTGCTAAGGAAATTTTGAAAAAAGAAAAACAAAACTGGGAGCATCACGTTGCCTTATTTCAAGCATTACTACAAAGCTGTGATCACCAAGACAGCATGGTAGTGACACAAAGACTGACACATAGACCAGTGGAACAGAGTAGAGAGCTCAGATATGGACCATCAGTTCTATGGTCAAATAATCTTCAACAAAGCAGGAAAAAATATACAGTGGAAAAAAGTCTCTTCAATAAGTGGTGCTGGGAAAATTGGACAGCTATGTGTAGAAGAATGAAACTCGACCATTCTCTTACACCATACACAAAGATAAACTTGAAATGGATAAAAGACTTCAACGCAAGGCAGGAATCCATCAGAATCCTAGAGGAGAACATGGGCAGTAACCCGTTCGACATTGGCCACAGCAACTTCTTTCAAGATATGTCTCCAAAGGCAAAGGAAACAAAAGCAAAAATTAATTTGGGGGATTTCAAGATCAGAAGCTTCTGCACAGCAAAGGAAACAGTCAACAAAACGAAGAGGCAACACACAGAATGGGAGAAGATATTCACAAATGACAATACAGACAAAGGGCTGATATCCAGGATCTATAAAGAACTCCTCAAACTCAACACACACAAAACAGATAATCATGTCAAAAAATGGGCAGAAGACATGAACAGACACTTCTCCAATGAAGACATACAAATGGCTAACAGACACATGAAAAAATGTTCATCATCACCGGCCATCGGGGAGATTCAAATCAAAACCACAATGAAAGGGGCGCCTGGGTGGTTCAGTGGGTTAAAGCCTCTGCCTTCGGCTCAGGTCGTGATCCCAGGGTCCTGGGTTCGAGCCCCGCATTGGGTTCTCTGCTCAGCGGGGAGCCTGCTTCCCTTCCTCTCTCTCTGCCTGCCTCTCCGCCTACTTGTGATCTCTGTCTGTCACATAAATAAATAAAATCTTTTAAAAAAACACACAATGAGATACCACCTCACACCAGTCAGAATGGCTAAAATTAACAAGTCAGGAAATGACAGATGTTGGCAAGGTTGTGGAGAAAGGGGAATCCTCTTACACTGTTGATGAGAATGCAAGTTGGTGCAGCCATCCTGGAAAACAGTATGGAGGTTCCTCATAAGGTTGAAAATAGAGCTACCCTATGACAAAACAACTGCACTACTGGTGGGGTATTTACCTCAGTGATACAAAGGTAGTGATCTGATGGGGCAACTGCACTCCAATGTTTATAAGCAGCAATGTCCACAATAGCCAAACTATGAAAAGAGCCCATGTGTCCTTTGACAGATGAATGGATAGAAAAGATGTATATGAAATCTTGCCCTTTGCAAGGACATGGATGGAACTAGAGGGTACTATGCTAAGCAAAATAAGTCAATCAGAGAAAGACAATTGTCATATGATCTCATTCTATGTGGAATTTAAGAAACAAAACAGAGGATCATAGAGGAAGAGAGGGAAAATTTAAAAAAATGAAATCAGAGAGGGAGGCAAACTGTAAGAGACTCTTAATCATAGGAAACAAGCTGAGGGTTACTGGAAGGGAGGATGGTGGGGGGATGGGGTAACTAGGTGATGGACGTTAAGGAGAGCACGTGATGTAATAAGCACTGGGTATTATATAAGACTAATGAATCACTGACCTCTACCTCTGAAACTAATATAAAAAAGAAAGAAAAAGAAGAATAAAACTGGAGGTATCACAGTCCCAGAATTCAAGATATACTACAAAGCTATACTAATCAAAGAGTATGGTACTGGTGCAGAAATAAGACACATAGATCAGTGGAACAGAAAAGAGAGCCTAGAGATAAAGCCACAATTATATGGTCAACTAGTCTCCAACAAAAGAGGCAAGAATATGCAATGGGGAGAAGAGAGAGAGTCTCTTCAACAAATGATGAGGACAACTGGTCAGCCACATGCAAAGGAGTGACACTTGACTACTTTCTTACACCATACTCAAAAACTCAAAATACACCATACACTCAAAATGGACTAAAGACCTCAGCATGAGACCATAAAAATCCTAGAAGAGAGAACAGGCAGTAATTTCTCTGATATCATCTGTAACAACATTTTTCTAGCTATGTCTCCTGAGGCAAGGAGAACAAAAGCGAAAATGAACTATTGGGACTCTAGCAAAATAACAAGGTTCTGCACAGTGAAGGAAACGGTTAACAAAACTAAAAGACACCCTACTGAATGGAAAATGTTATTTGCAAATAACATATCTGATAATATCTAAAACATATAAAGAACTTATACAATTCAACACCAAAAAACCCTCTAATCATCCAATTTAAAAATAGGCAGAAGACATGAAGAGACATTTCTCCAAAGAAGACATATAGATGGCCAACAGACACATGAAAAGATGCTCAACATCACTGATCATCAGGGAAATGCAAACCGAAACCGCAATATCACCTCACAGATGTCAAAATAGCTAAAATAATAAAACATGAGAAATAAGTGTTGGTGAGGATGTGGAGAGAGGGGAACCCTATTGCACTGTTGGCGGGAATGTAAACAGGGAGAGAGAGAAGCAGACTCCGGGCTAAACAGGGAGCCTGACATGGGGCTCAATCCCAGGACCCCAAGACTGTGAACTGAGCCAAAGGCAGACACTTAACCAACTGAGCCACCCAGGTGCCCCTCCCATCATCTCACTTTCTTTTTTTTTTTTTTCTTCATCATTTTGTTTTCAATCTGCATGTGTCCTTAGTTCTGAAATGAGTCTCTTTAGGTAGCATATAGATGGGCCTTGCTTTCTTCACCCTATGTCTTTTGATGGGAGCACTTAGTCCACTTACATTCAAAGTAATTACTGATAGGTATGTACTTATTGTCATTTTGTTATTCGTTTTATGGTTGGTTTTACGTTCTCTGTTCCTTTTTTCTCTTGCTTTTTTCTCTCATGATTGGCTGGCTTTCTTTAGTAATATACTTGGATTCCTTTCTCTTTATCAATATCTATGCATATCTATTATCAGTTTTTGATTTGTGGTTACCATTAGGTTTATACATGACAGCTCGTGCATATAACACCCTATATCAAGTTGATGGTCATTTAAGTTTGAAACCATTTTTTTTTTATTTTTTGTTTATTTATTTGAGAGAGAGACAGTGAGAGAGAGCACAAGAGGCGAGAAGGTCAGAGGGAGAAGCAGACTCCCCATGGAGATGAGAGCCCGATGCGGGACTTGATCCCGATCCCGGGACTCCGGGACTGTGACCTGAGCTGAAGACAGTTGCTTAACCAACTGAACCACCCAGGCTCCCTAAGTTTGAAACCATTTTAAAGGCAGTAATTTTTACTCCTCTCCCCAGCACCTACATTTTCAGTTTATAGTGTCACACTTTACATCCTTTTATTTTGTGTTACTTTACAAAGTATAATTTTATTTGTTGATAATTTTATTGATATAAATTAATAATTTATTAATGATTTAAATTTATGATTTTATTATTAATAATACTGATACTTTTTAATATTGTTATTTATTTATTTTCTATTCTTGTGGTTTTATTTATTTATATTTATTATTATTATTAATACCTGATACTTTCATTTTGTGATACTTCATGATACTTTATTTTGTCATAATTTACATCCCTTTATTTGACTGATTTTTATAGATACACTTAATTTTACTGCTTTTGTTCTTCCTAATTTTCTTACTTCTGCTTATGGTCATTCCTTTCCATTCAAAGGGTTCCTTTAACATTTCTTCTTGTAAGGCTGGTTTGATGTTGCTGAATTCCTTTGACTTTGTCTGGAAAACTACTTCTCCTTCTATTCTGAATTATAGCCTTTCTGGATAGAGTATTCTTGGTTGCAGGGTTTTTTTCTTTCAGCATATTGAATACATCATGTTGCTTTCTTCTGGCCTGCAAAGTTTCTGCTGAAGAATCAGCTAATAGCCTTATGGGGTTTCCCTTGTATATAACTATTTTCTTTTCTCTTGCTGCTTTTAAAATTCTTCTTAACACTTCTTTTTGCCATTTGAATTACTATGTGTCTTGGTCTGGACCTCCTTGGGTTGATTTTCTTGGGGGCTCTCTGTGCCTCCTGGATCTGGATTGCTGTTTCCATCCCCAGACTCGGGAAGTTTTCAGCTATTATTTCTTCAAATATATTTTCTGCCCTCTTTTCTCTCTCTTCTCCTGGGATCCCTGTAATGTGAATGTTATTATGCTTGATGTTGTTCTTGAGTTCCATTCATCTATTTTTATTTTTTGTTATTCTTTTTTCTCTCTCCTGTTCAGTTTGACTGCTTTCCATTACTCTGTCCTCCAGGTTGTTGATCCATTTTTCTGCTTCCTTTAGTCTGCTATTTATTTCCCTCTACTGTATTTTTAATTTCAGTTATTGAGTTCTTCATCCCTGATTCATTCTTTTTTCCTATCTCTTTGTTGAGAGTCTCACTGAGGTCCACCACTCTCTTCTCCAGTCCAGTGAGTATCTTTTTTTTTTAAAGATTTTATTTATTTATTTGAGAGAGAGGCAGTGAGAGAGCATGAGCGAGGAGAAGGTCAGAGGGAGAAGCAGACTTCCCGTGGAGCTGGGAGCCCGATGCGGGACTCGATCCCGGGTCTCCAGGATCATGACCTGAGCCGAAGGCAGTCGTCCAACCAACTGAGCCACCCAGGCGTCCCTCCAGTGAGTATCTTTATGACCATTACTTTAAATTCTCTATTAGGCATATTACTTATCTCCATTTCATTTAGCTCTCTTGCTGTGATTTTTGTCCTGTTCTTTCATTTGAGACATATTCCTCTGTCTCTTCATCTTGACTAACTCTCTATGCCTGTTTCTATGTGTTAGGAAAGTTAGCTACATGTCCTGTACTTAAAGTATTAGCTTAATGAGGAAGAGGTCCTGCAGTGCCGTACAGTGCAGTGTCCCCTGTTGACCAGAACCTGGTCCTCCAGGGTTATCTCTTATATGTGTTGTATGTGTCCTACAGTTGCAGCTGAGATACTTTTTCTTTCAGTACAGTCATCTGCAATGACTCTCTTTGCCTGTCGTGGGCAGGATTTGGTCCCTGTGTAGTTAGTGGGACAGTCTAGAGCTGCCTTGGGCTGGAGTTCAGCCAGATCAGGCATTTGCTAGAGATGCAGTAGCACCAAACTGCAAGCTGCAGGGCACTCTATCTGTGTTTTCCCCTGAGAATGGAACAGTGCCTACAGTCAGACCAGATGTCTGCCCCAAGCCCACTGCTGGGGCTGTAGTCTGACTGGTCTTCTGTGGTTGTCCTCCCCTATCCTTGGGAAAGAAGTCACTTTGGAGTGGTGCTGGCCCCTGTTGGGACCACTTGCATGCTGCTTGTGGAACTGATTTGAATGGACTCCTACTGAGGGAAGAAGGTTCATAGGAGAATGTGAGGGTGAGGTGCATGACCTCATGTTAGCAAGGTTTGTGCCTGTCTGCTGGAGATACTTTAGAAAATTCCTGCCATCCTGCTGGAGGGGAAAGGCTTACAGAAGCACATGGAGGTGGAGTACACAGTGCCAGCAAGCTCTGCACAGTTTTGCTGCAGAAGGGAACCTGAAGCCACCTGGGGAAAACTCCTGCCTAGGGCGATATGGAGCAAGTGGATCCACAGAAGAGCACGGGCAGTTGGGCACACGGTTAACAAGCTAGGTGGGGAGTGTTCATGCTGTGCTGGTTCCCACAGGTGTCCCTGTATCTAGGCTGGGGCAACACAGGGGAAGGAAATGGTGCTTGCCAGCAATTTTTTTTGTTGAAGTCTTTTAAAGATCTCTGTCCCTCCAGCACACCTCTGAGATTAGTAAACAAATTTCCTTCCCGTATACCCCAGGCATTTCTCAAACTGCTAGTTCTATGGTGTGTCTTGATGGTGTTGTTTGTTGTGTTCTCTCTTTAAGAGCAAGGACTGTTTCCTCTTGCACTCCAGCTCTCCCAGAGCCCAGCCTGCTGATCTTTAAAGTTCCAGATGTTAAGCCCCGCTGATGGCAAGAACTCTCAAAAAATTAGGCCCTTCTGGTTTTCAGAGCAAAATGTTATGGGAATTCATCTTCCCAGTGTGGGTTCCCTAAGCCTGGGGTGCCTATTGTGAGTTCTGTTTCTCTCCCTTCTCTGCACCTGCCCAGGATGTCTCTTCCTCCTGCAGTCTCACAGGTCAGTTTGTCTCCCAACTGCATCTCCACCCTTCCTACCCTTTTTGACATGGCCTCTTCTCTACATTTAGCTGTGGAGAGTCTCTTCTGCCAATCTTTGTGTTGTTTTCTGGGTTAATTACACTGATGTGGGTGTTATCTAGTTGTATCATTGGGATGAGGTGAGCTTGGGATCCTCCTATCCCACCATCTTCCCCAGAAGTTGAGCTTTTTTCATTTTTATAAATGGCTTTTTAAAAGATGTATTTAGGGCGCCTGGGTGGCTCAGTGGGTTGGGCCGCTGCCTTCGGCTCAGGTCATGGTCTCGGGGTCCTGGGATCGAGTCCCGCATCGGGTTCTCTGATCAGCGGGGAGCCTGCTTCCCTCTCTCTCCCTCTCTCTCTCTCTGCCTGCCTCTCTGCCTACTTGCGATCTCTGCCTGTCAAATAAATAAATAAATAAAATCTTGAAAAAAAATAAAAAATAAAAGATTTATTTATTTTTAGAGAGCGGGGGTAGAAGGAGCAGAAGAGGGAGCAAATCCTCAAGCAGACTCCCCACTAAGCATGGAGCCCAAGGGAGGGATCCTGAGATCATGACCTGAGCCAAAATCCAGAGTCAGTCTCTTAACTGACTGAGCCACCCAGGCACCCCTAGGTGACTTTTTAATTTTAAAAATTAGCTGTAATAAATCAATTTGATTTTGTTTCTGGGAATCTGGTCATCTAGGTCATCCAAGCCAATCATCTCCCTGAAGAAAACTAAAAGTGATAGATAAAATGTAAAGAGTATCTTCTCAAAACCCTCTAAGACTTGACAAAATAACAAGGAATGGCCACCTCCAGTCTAAGGCAAAGCTGGAGGTGAGCAGGGCCTGAAGACAACATGAAACTAATAACAAAATGATAACTAAGAAATCCCCCTATAATTAGAAAGTGAAAACATACTTCTAAATAACCCATGAATCAAATAAGAATTTTCCCCATTGAGAATTGCAATTAGAAAAAGTTTAGAAGTGAAAAATTGAAAAGTGATTAAAAAAAAAAAACTTGGGGATGCCTGGGTGGCTCAGTTTGTTAAGCGGCTGCCTTCGGCCCAGAGTCCTGGGATCGAGTCCCACATCGGGCTCCTTGCTCGGCAGGGAGCCTGCTTCTCCCTCTGCCTCTGCCTGCCACTCTGTCTGCCCGTGCTCGCTCTCTCTCTCTCTCCCTCTCTCTCTGACAAATAAATAAATTTTTTAAAATGTTTTAATAAATAAAACTTGTATGGAAAAGTTAAATCAGTATTTAGAAGGAAATGTATACACTTAAGTGTATATGACCCCAAAAAAAAGATGCTTAAATAGGTGATAAGGATTAAGAAGTTACACTTGTGATGAGCAGAGTATTGTATGGAAGTATTGAATCACTACATTATACACCTGAGATTAATATTAGGCTGTGTAAGATTTCGCAGGTGAGGTAAACACAACACCAGGCGAGGTAGGCACAAGGCAAGATTTATTAAAGGCACTCTCCAGCAAAGTTTCAGGGCTCAGGAGAAGGGGAGCCAGGAAAGTCCCGCCGGGAGGAGGTGGGCACCCTTGGGCGAGGTTCCGCAACTCTGGAAGGGGGGAGTCGAGGAAGTCGCACTGGGAGGGAGTTGGTGGGGGTCTTTTATCGGGCCAAGGCAGGGCATGGGCTCACATCCATATATGGTAAGGTATTTGGAGATCGGAAGGTATGGGGTGAGGGCTCCTGATACTCCTGTTTCCTGCATAGGTATCAGGTTACCTATGGAGCCCTGACCTGGGCGTACACCCTTTTGGCGGGAGAGTCAAGGGTTAAGGAAGGGGGGGGGCTCTGGATGATGGCGGCCCCGGCTGTTATTTCTGTTGTTCCTCCTGCATTCCTGGAACCACCGACCCAACAGGCTGTGTGTTAACTAAATGGAATTTAAATAAAAACTTAAAAAATAAAATATTTTATGTAATTGGATTGTGTGTGGGAACCAGAAAAAGCATATTTAATGCAAAATAAATATGCCCCCACCAATTGGGGTTCAGCCACAGGAAAAAAAAATTTAACTCAAGATGTTAGTAAAAGATGAGAAAATTAAACCAAATGAAGTAGAAAGAAAAGAGTAATGAGCACAAAGAATTAATTAAAATAGGGCAACATTCATAATAGAGGATTAACAAAGGCAAAACTTGGTTCTCTGAAGAAACAAAATTTATAAACCTCTCAAGACTGATCAAGGACAAAAGAGAAAGGCATAAATAGTCAACACCTCAAATAAAAAAATGCTGTAGACATAGAAAAGATGAGAGTGTATAATTTGGTGCACAATGATTTTAGGTGCTCTGAGCGCCTATGAGAAAGTTATAGTTAAGGCAGAGGATACTTCCCTCAGGAAGTGACCTTTATGATGACATGGAAGGAGGATTCTGTGAGCAAGTGAGTGTATTTTTTGTGTGAAAGTACATTTGTGTGTATATGGTGGTAACTGCACAAATTCCTTGTGGTGGAGAGGATCCTGAGTCCACTGAAGGAAGGGAAAGAAGGCCAGTGTAGCTGAGAATACAGGATGTAAGGGGGTCAAGGTGAACTGGGTAGGTCATGGCTGGTATAGGGGAGGGCACTGGGCTGCCAGAGTTGTAAGAAGGCCCAGCAGAGGCTGTGGCTGCTGACATGTGGGAGGGAGGGAGGCTAACGTGGGTTTTGGGAGTGGCCACTGAGTCTCCACAGCCTGGCCCCACCAGCTGCAAGACTCACTCCCCAGTTTGCCCATGTACTCCCATGTGACTCCAATGTCTCCTTCAGACCCATGCTATAGCCTCTCCCTTAGCAATTTGTTTAGAGGAAGGTTCTTCCCAGAGGTGTTCTAATACTCATTTGTCTGGCCCTGTCAATGCACATCCCACTCCATTTCACAGGGTTCCCCAATTGCATCCCCCTTTGTCTCCTATCCAATGGACAGATGTGCCCCCATTTACCCCTCAGGGAGGGGACACAACTGGAGAGGCCCCATTCATACCAACCTCTCCCCTCCACCACACATCTCTAAACATTATCCCCTTTTCATAAAAGATGCACAAATCTAAAATGAACTGCACAATTAAGAAAACCTCATGAAGAAAAGGAAGCTTAGCTGGGGATGAGGGTGGGGGTAGAGGGTGTCCAGGGATGTGTCAGGTTTGTGGAGGCTGGAAGATGTTTGAAAATCCCTTGAGGTTCTGAGGGAGTTTGAGACCTTGCAGGGGGGTGTGGATGGAAGGGCATGGGACTGAGGTAAAGACAGGAAAGCAAAACTGCAGGGATTAGAGACACAGCAGCTGGCCCTGGCTAGGGACAATCACAGGTCAACCTCATCAGAGGGGAAGGCAAAGTCCCTTCCCCACAGTCAACAAACTTTCCCTCCACTCATTCTGGCTTGGATGCTTCCCTGCAGCTCCAGGGACCTTTCAGCTATGCAAGCTCCGCATTAAGCCCCCTATTTAATCACTGGCAGTTGCTTCCAGAGTGGCACCTCAGACACACTTGCATGAAAGTGTCACTGCAGCTGCAGGTGACACAATGACAGCCCGCAAGGGGGACTTGGGAATCACATACCTTTATCAGTGGTTGCAGACACATCCTGATGGACACTCCCCTGTCCATGGCCCCAGCAGCAGAGGTGAGCCTGTGAGTGTCCCCAGGTCCAGGTTAGGATGGACTTGAGTCCCCTGGCAGAGATGCTCAGGGCTTGGATCTGGACAGATCAGAGCTCTGCCCCCTAGTCCCAGACGACATTTAGCCTTGCCTGTGCCCAATTCCAGGGCCATGTGGGCTGATGGATCTTGTGATGGGGACAGCAGGAGGGTGGATGCTGAAGGCAGGGACTCTGACACCCAGCAGCTTGGGGAATGGGTTATCACTGGAGTAAACTGTGTGTGTCATTCTGATCTTGAAGACTCCATGGGAAGGTCTGTCTGGATTATTCCATCCTGTTTCTGAGTCTGTTTTCATTTCTGCCTTCTCAGTGTAGAAAGGGAGATATCGTTCTTTGTCTCAGATGTGCCCCCAGATGTGGTCTCAGGGGTGGGGATAGTTTTGCTTTCTAGAATTTGGTACAGATAATGCAGCCCCTAATCATGAAAAGGTTTCTCAGGGTCCCTGGGTGGCTCAGTGGGTTAAAGCCTCTGCCTTTGGCTCAGGTCGTGATCCCAGAGTCCTAGGATTGAGCCCAGCATCAGGTTCTCTGATCAGCAGGGAGCCTGCATTCCCCTCTCTCTCTGCCTGCCTCTCTGCCTACTTGTGATCTCTGTCAAATAAATAAAGAAAATCTTTTTTTAAAAAAAGGTCTCTCATCTCTGTGTCTGTGAGTGTGTGTTTGCTTTGAATTATGTCATTTCTGGTGTAAGAAAAGTAACAGGCTCTCTAACTTTCTGCACTATCAGACCACAGAGATGAAGAGAAGAAAGTCTAGCCAATGAAGCAGAATGAGGTCAGCTCAACACCAGCAGTGTGTAGGCTGGGTGGCCCTTTCTCCATGCCTATTTTTTTTAAGATTTTATTTATTTATTTGACAGACAGAGATCACAAGGAGATAGAGAGGCAGGCAGAGAGAGAGGAAGGGAACCAGACTCTCCGCTGAGCAGAGAGCCCGATTCAGGGCTCAATCCCAGGACCCTGGGATCACGACCCGAGCTGAAGGCAGAGGCTTTAACCCACTGAGCCACCCAGGTGCCCCTCCATGCCTCTTGCTTAAAGATGTGACTTACAGTTTGTAGTGAATTTATAAGAGAAATAAGTTGGCTATGGAAATTACACATATCATGTATTCAATAAGTAATTGTCATTGGAGTATCTGGAAGCAAACTTGCCAGACTTCTGACATTCACTATGTGTGTATGTTTCTATGTATGTATTTTATATTGATTTTCTTATTAAATTTCTCCTCCCTATCTTTGGACCTATCTCCAGTATCCATAGTCTGAATCACCCTACATCTTTCTCATGAAATAATAATTTTCAAATTATCTTGAGTTTTCTGAAGTTGTCTGAGTTTCTGACAGTTATCATCATTTTTCATGTGGGACTGTGGGTTTTGAGAAAGCAGATCAAGGAATTGAAGGGCTCTGTCATCACCTTATATCAAGGGAACATGTTCTGGAGCCACTTGTTACTGTCTGTTTTCACTTTGGTTACCTGACTGAGGCAGTGTTTGTCAGGTTTCCTTACATAAAGTATCATGTCATCTGCAAAGAGAGAGAGTTTGACTTCCATTTTGCCAATTCAGGTGCCTTTTATTTCTCTTCATTGTCTGATTGTTGAGGCAAAGACTTCTAGTACTATGCTGAACAATTATGGTGAGAGTGGACATCCCCACCATGTTCCTTTTTTTAAAAAAGATTTTATTTATTTATTTATTTGACAGAGAGAGAGAGAGAGAGATCACAAGTAGACAGAGAGACAGGCAGAGAGAGAAGGGAAGCAGGCTCCCCGCTGAGCAGAGAGCCCGATGCGGGACTCGATCCCAGAACCCTGAGATCATGACCCGAGCCAAAGGCAGAGGCTTAACCCACTGAGCCACCCAGGCGTCCCCATGTTCCTAACCTTAAGGGGAAAACTCTCAGTTTTTTTTCCCACTGAAAATGATATATGCTGCTGGCTTTTCATAGATGCCTTTTATGTTGTTGAGGTATGAGAGGATCACATGGTTCTTGTCTTTTCTTTATTAATGTGCTCTGTCACATTGATTGATTTCCAAATGTTGAACCACCCTTGAATCCCAGGAATAAATCCCACCTGGCCATGGTGAGTGATTCTTTTAATGTACTTTTGGATCCTATTGGCTAGTTTCTTATGAGAATTTTGGCATCCATGTTCATCAGGGATATTGGTCTGTAATTCTTTTTGGTGAGTCTTTGTCTGATTTTGGGATCAAGGTAATGCTGGCCTCATAAAATGAGTTTGGAAGTTTTCCTTCTGTTTCTATTTTTTTGGAACACTTCCAGAAGAATAGTTATTATTAATTCTTCTTTAAATGTTTGGTAGCATTCCCCTGGGAAGCCACCTGGCCCTGGGCTCTTGTTTGTTGGGAGATTTTTGATTACTGCTTCAAATATCCTTGCTGGTTATTGGTCTGTTCAGATTTTCTACCTCTTCCTGCTTCAGTTTTGGTAGTTGATAAGTTTCCAGAAATGCATCCATTATTTCCAGATTGCCTAATTTGTTAGCTAATAATATGTTCTTATAATTGTTTATATTTCTTTGGTGTTGGTTGTGATCTCTCCCCTTTCATTCATGATTTTATTTATTTGAGTCCTCTAAGTCTGGCCACAGGTTTATTGATCTTATTATTTCAAAGAACCAGCTTTTAGTTTCATTGATCTGTTCCACTATTCTTTTGGTTTCTATTTCATTAATTTCTGCTTTAATCTTTATTGTTTCTCTTTTCCTCCTTGGTTTAGGCTTTATTTACTGTTCTTTTTCTAGGTCAGGTGTAGGGTTAGCTTGAATATTTGGGATTTTTCTAATTTCTTGAGAGAGGATTTATTGCTATATACATCCCTCTTAGGACCACCTTTGCTGCATCCCATAGGTTTTAAACCATGTGTATTCATTTTCATAAGTTTGCATGAATTGTTTAAGTTCTTCTTTAATTTTCTGGTTGACCCACTCATTCTTTAGTAGGATTCTCTTTAACCTCCAAGTGCTTGAGTTCCTTCCAAATTTCTTCCTGTTTTTGAGTTCCAGTTTCAAAGCACTGTGGCTCAAAAATATGCAGGGAATGATCTCAGTCTTTTGGTATCAGTTGAGACCTGATTTGTGACCCAGGATATGATCTATTCTGAAGAAAGTTCCATGTGCACTAGAGAAGAATGTGTATTCTGTTGCTTTGGGGTGGAATGTTCTGAATATATCTATGAAGTCCATCTGGTCCAATCTGTCATTTAATGTCCTTATTTCCTTGTTGATCTTTTGCTTCGGTGATCTGTCCATTTCAGTGAGTGGGGTGAGAAAAGTTCCCTATTATTATTGTATTATTGTCAATATTTTCTCAGATTTTGTTATTAATTGGCTGCTCCCATGTTAGGAGCATAAATATTTACAATTGTTAGATGTTCTTGTTGGTAAGACCCTTTAAGTATGATAATGTCTTTCTTCATCTCTTATTATAGTCTTTCATTTAAAATCGAATTTGTCTGATATAAGACTTGCCACCCCCAGCTTTCTTTGGATGTCCATTAGCATGGTAAATTGTTTTCCACCTCCTTACTTTAAATATGGAAGTGTCTTTGGGTCTAAAATCAGTCTCTTGCAGACAGCATATTGATGGGTCCTCTTTCTTTTATCCAATCTGATACCTTGTGTCTTTTGATTGGGGCATTTAGCCCATTTACATTCAGGGTAACTATTGGAAGATATTTAGTGCCACTGTATTGCCTGTAAGGTCACTGTTACTGTATATTGTCTCTGTTCCTTCCTGGTCTGCCTCACTTTTAGGCTCTCTTTGCTTAGAGGA
Source organism: Mellivora capensis (assembly GCA_004024625.1). Taxonomy (NCBI): domain Eukaryota; kingdom Metazoa; phylum Chordata; class Mammalia; order Carnivora; family Mustelidae; genus Mellivora; species Mellivora capensis. The sequence continues at coordinate 36,115 of PISX010014400.1, forward strand.
CCCTTTCGAAATTTCTTGTAGGGCTGGTTTAGTGAGTGCAAATTCTTTTAGTTTGTGTTAGTCCTGGAAGCTTTTTATCTCTCCTTCTATTTTCAATGACATCCTAGCTGGGTACAATATTCTTGGATGCATATTTTTTTCATTTAGTACCCTGACTATATCATGCCAGTCTTTTCTGGCCTGCCAGCTCTCTGTGGATAGGTCTTCTGCCTGTCTAATGTTTCTATCATTGTAGGTTACAGACCTCTCGTCCTGAGCTGCTTTCAGGATTTTCTCTTTGTCTCTGAGATTTGTAAGTTTTGCTACTAGATGTCAGGGTATTGACCTATTTTTATTGACTTTGAGGGGGGTTCTCTGTGCCGCCTGGACTTTGATGCCTGTTTCCTTCTCCTGAATTAGGGAAGTTATCCACTATAATTTGCTCCAATATACCTTCTGCCCCCCTCTCTCTTTCTTCTCCTGGGAACCCAATTATTCTAATATTGTTTCACTTTATGGTGTCAATTATCTCTTGAATTCTCCCCTTGTGATCCAATAGTCATTTACCTCTCTTTTTCTCAGCTTCTTTATTCTCCATCATTTGGTCTTCTATATCACTAAGTCTCTCTTCTGCCTCATTTATCCTAGAAGTTAGAGACTCCATTTTTTATTGAACCTCATTAATAGTCTTTTTAATTTCAACTTCTTTAGATTATTTCTCCAGAAAAGGATTCCCTAGTATCTTCTAAGGTTTTTTTTTCAAGCTAGTATCTTTATGATCATCATTCTGAACTCCAGTTCTGACATCTTACTAATATCCATGTTGATTAGCTCCCTGGAAGTTGGTATTGCCTCTTGTTCTTTTTTTTTTTTTTAGGTTAGTTTTTCCATTTTGTCATTTTGTTCAGAGAAAAATAAGTGAACAAGAGAGTAAAATGCTATAAGGGTAACAACAACTCCAGAAAAAAAAAAATACACTAAACAAATCAGAGAGACCTGAAATGGGGAGGGGGGGCAGAAAAAAAGAAGAATGTGATCAGGCTGGTGAGCAGAACAGAGCCACAACTAGATTTTGAGTACACTTTGGTCTGTTAGAGGAAACTGTGTCCCAAATTTTAAAGAAAAACTTACATATATACAAAAATAAGAGTAACTACAATGAAGGGATGAAATATGACTGTAAAAGTGAAACTTTTAAAGATTTGGGGTTTTTTTAAGGATTTCATTCATTCATTAAAAATAGAAAGAGTACACAAGCAGGGGGAGAGGCAGAGGGAGCAGGAAAAGCAGACTCTGTGATGAGCTGGAAGCACAACGACCCAGAGACCATAACCAAACCAAAGACAGACACCTAACCAACTGAGCCACCCAGGTGCCCCTTAAAAAGGAATTGATAAGAAGTTGGTTGAAAAAAAGAAAGAAGGGGGCACCTGGGTGGCTCAGCTGGTTAAGCTGCTGCCTTTGGCTCAGGTCATGATCCCAGAGTCCTGGGATCAAGTCCCTCATTGGGCTCCTTGCTCAGCAGAGAACCTGCTTCTTTCTCTGCCTCTGCCTGCCATTCTGCCTGCTTGTGTTCTCTCTCTCTCTCAACAAATAAATAAATAAATAAAATCTTTTTTTTAAAAAGAAAAGAAAAAAGAAAGAAGAAAAACATTTTTTAAAAAGGAGAATATGATCAGGCGTGTGAATAAGACAAAGCCATACACTAGATTTAGGGTATATTTTGGTCTGTTAGAAGAATCTGCATCCCAAATTTTTTTATTTTATTTATTTATTTATTTGACACACAGAGAGAGAAATCACAAGTAGGCAGAGAGGCAGGCAGAGAGAGAGGGGGAAACAGGCTCCCTGCTGAGCAGAGAGCCCGATGCAGGACTCGATCCCAGGACGCTGAGATCATGACCTGAGCTGAAGGCAGAGGCTTAACCCACTGAGCCACCCAGGCGCCCTGCATCCCAAAATTTTAAAGAAAGAAAAACATATATATATACCAAAAAATTAAGGTTAAATACAATGAAGATATAGAATATGACTGTAAAAATGAAAATTTAAAAATATTTTTAAAAAGGAATTATAAGAAGTTGGTTGAAAAGGGGAAGAAGAAAATTCAGAAAGAGGAAGAAGAAGGAGAAGGAGGAGGAGGAGGAGGAAGGGAAGGGGGAGGAGGAGGATGGGAGGAGAAGGGGGTGGGGAGAGAAAGAAGAAGAAGGGCCCCTGGGTGGCTCAGATGGTTGAGGACTGCCTTTGGCTCAGTCATGATCCTGGAGTCCCAGGATCAGGTCCCACATTGGGCTCCCTGATCGGTCAGGAGTCTGATCTCCCTCTGACCTCTCCATTCTCATGCTCTTGATCTCTCTCTCTCTCTCTCTCATTCTCTCTCTCTCTCTCTCAAGTAAATAAATAAAATATTTTTAAAAAGAAGATGAAGAAAAAGAAATAGAAGAAGAAAAAAATAAAGAAAATTTTAAAAATTAATTTTGAAAGACTGAAGAATCATGGGGGGAAAGCCATGAATTTTATGTGCTATAGTCCCTTAGCACTGATGTCTTGCAGTTATCATTGATTGGTAAACTTGGTCTTCACTGGATGTTCTTGCTTATCTTCTAGGGAAGGGCCCTGTTGCAGTGATTCTCAAATGTCTTCACCCAAGGCGGAGTTGCATAGCCCTTGCCAGAGGCCAGGCTAAGTAATCTGCTCAGGTTTTCTCTCAGGAGTTTTTGTTCCCTGAACAGTTTCTGTACAGATTTGGAGGACAAGAATGTAAATGGTGGCCTCCCAATCTCTGGCCTGGAGGAGGCAAGAACTCAGGGTCCCACTCCTCAGTGTGCCCTCAGAGAAAAGCAGTCAGTCACTCCTGTCTCCCTGGTCTCTGGCTGCATTCTGAACTTACCCAGCCTGTAACTGAGCATTTCTATCTCTGGTGCACGACCCCATTTGGAGTCTCCAAATCCAGTAGATTTGGGGGGAAGGGAGGTCTCCCCAGATCTGCCACTTGTAGGGTCCCTGCTTGAAAAGCAGTGTCCCTACTGTGCCATGGATCATGGTTTATGACAACTCTGAACTGAAAGCCCACTCCTTAGCTCCATCTTTGCACCTGGCCTCCCCACTCCAATACCTGAGATGTCTGCCACACTCAGGTACCCCTGGTCTTTCTGTAACTGCGAGGGTCCCGAGGCCACACTGTCCCCACGAGGGTTCCCCTACCACCACCACCCCACTTAGCCACTGGAGTAATGCCCTTCTACAGGGCAGACTTCTGAAAGTTCTGATTTCATGTCCTGCTGCTCTCTCACTTGCCAACAGAGGCTCTCTACCCGCTCCCTGAAGTCTATCTTCCTATATATCACCTTGGATTCATTTCTCCTACCTTCCAGAAAGTGGCCACTTTTCTGTTCACAGAGTTGCTGCTATTCTTTCCTTCAATCTCCTGTTGGGTTTGTACATGTTCAGAATGGTTTGATAACTATCTAGCTGAACTCCTGGGACCAGATGAAATTTAGGACTCCTGCTCCTCCACCATCTTGGAGCCCACACCCTGAAGTAAAGATTTAAAGATTTTTAACCAAATAAAAAATATATTTTTTATGATTTTATTTATTTATTTTTAGAAGAGAGCATGAAAAGGGGGGGGGGTGGGAGGAGCAGACAGAGAAGGAGAAGCAGACTCCCTGCTGAGCAGGGAACCTGACTTGAGTTGAAGGCAGGTGTTTAACCAAGCCACCCAGGCACCCCTAAAAATATTTTATTTATTTGAGAAAGGGAGAGTGAGAGATAGAACACAGGAACACACTTGTCAGCGATTTACTTTTTTAAAAGGAGAGGGTCCTGGAGGTGAGGGGAGAAAACTATAAAAGGAAAAAACTGAAAGTTGAATATGTGCAAGTGTAAACCAACCCAAAATACAAACACGAGTGGGGGGAGGCAGGAGGGAAGAGGTAGGAATTCAGATGCAATTATACAGGTGGGTACTTAAAAAACAAAACAAAAGGGACGCCTGGGTGGCTCAGTTGGTTGAGCGGCTGCCTTCGGCTCGGGTCATGATCCCGGCGTCCTGGGATCGAGTCCCGCATCGGGCTTCTTGCTCGGCAGGAAACCTGCTTCTGCCTCTGCCTGCCACTCTGTCTGCCTGTGCTTGCTCTCTTCTCTCTCTCCCTCTCTCTCTGACAAATAAATAAATTTAAAAAAAAAAACACAAAACAAAACAAAAAAGTTCCAATCTTGTAGCTTGGGTCTGAGTTAGTTTATATAAAAGTTAAAAACCGTATAAGGGGAACGCCTGGGTGGCTCAGTTGGTTAAGCGGCTGCCTTCGGCTCAGGTCACGATCCCAGCGTCCTGGGATCGAGTCCCACATCGGGCTCCTTGCTCGGTGGGGAGCCTGCTTCTCCCTCTGCCTCTGCCTGCCACTCTCTCTGCCTGTGCTCGCTCTCTCTCTCCCTCTCTCCCTGACAAATAAATTTTTAAAAAAAGATTTTAAAAAAATATATAAGGTTTCTTCACTAAATTCTAAAGGACTATCTATCATATGCCTAGCATATGCTTACAAAGTCTGTGCCATCCCCTTTTCCCATCACAGGGACCAACCCCCAACCAGAGTGTGACTCACAGGAGCCAATCTCCCCCTCCCTGTAACCTAGAACTTTTGTTCTTGGAAAAGGAATATCCCATGGCTTTAGGGAGAGCAGCCCAGTCTCCCCACTGTCTGATTAATGATTGAATATCATTTGCTTGGGGCTCCTAGGTGGCAGAGTTAGTTAAGCGTCTGACTCTTGATTTTGACTCAGGTCATGATCTCAGACTCATGAGATCTCAGGTGCTCTGTGTTGGGCTCTGTGCCCATCAGGGAGTCTGCTTGAGATTTTCTCTCTCTCTCTTTCTCCCTCTCTCTCTCTCTATCTCCCTCCCTTTCCCTCTGCCCCTTCTGCTCATGCTCTCTCTCTCAAAGAAATAAATAAATATTAAATAAATATTTTTTAAAAATCAGTCACTCAATGAACTAAGCCACCCAGGCACGTTGAATGAATCTTACCTTTTAATGGATCCATCTTCAAACCTCCATCTTGCATGCTTCCTCCAGTCAAAAACCCCAGGGAGGGGCGCCTGGGTGGCTCAGTGGGTTAAAGCCTCTGCTTTCAGCTCAGGTCATGATCCCAGGGTCCTGGGATCGAGCCCCACATCGGGCTCTCTGCTCTGCGGAGAGCCTGCTTCCTCCTCTCTCTCCCTGCCTGCCTCTCTTGCCTACTTGTGGTCTCTGTCTGTCAAATAAATAAATAAAATCTTAAAAAAAAAAAAAACCCAGGGAAAGAAAAGGTTTTCAGGTATAGTATTATATTTGCCTGGGCTGATACAGCATTGTGCTCCAACAGGGACCCACTCTGGAAAACAGTATGGAGGTTCCTCAGAAAGTTAAAAATAGAACTACCTTAAGAGTCAGCAATTGCACTACTATGTATTTATTCAAAGAATAGGAAAATATTGGGGTGCCTGGGTGGCTCAGTGGGTTAAAGCCTCTGCCTTCGGCTCAGGTCGTGATCCCAGGGTCCTGGGATCAAGCCCCACATCGGGCTCTCTGCTCGGCAGGGAGCCTGCTTCCCCACCCCACCCCCACTCTTTCTCTGCCTGCCTCTCTGCCTACTTGTGATCTCTGTCTGTCAAATAAATAAATTAAATCTTTTAAAAAATAAAAAAGAATAGAAAAATACTAATCCAAATAGATACATCACCCTGATGTTTATTTTAGCATTATCTACAATAGCCAAATTATGGAAACAGCTCAAGTGTCCATCGACAGACGAATGGATAAAGAAGATGTGGCATACAGATACAGTGTAATATTACTCAGCCATTAAAAAGAATGAAATCTTGTCATTTGCAATGACTTGGATGGAGCTAGAGAGTATTATACTAAGTGAATTAAGTCAGTCAGAGAAAGACAAATGCCATATGATTTCACTCATATGTGCATTTTAAGAAACAAAACAAATGAGCAACATGGGGAGGGGGAAAGAGAGGCAACCCAAGAACCAGACTCTTAACCATAGAGAACAAACTGATGATTACCAGAAGGGAGGTGGGGTTGGGTAGGTTAATAGGTGACGGGGATTAAGGAGTGCACTTTTGATGAGCACTGGGTGTTGTATGGAAGTATTGAATTGCTATATTGTACATCTGAAACTAATAACTAATATTACACTGTATGTTAACTAACTGGAATTTGTTACTTTTCTGAAGTTTGGATTTAGTTTTATTTAGGTTAAATTGTCATATTTAGTAAAGATGTTCATTGACTTCCAATGTATTTTTAAGTTAATGTATTTTTTAATTTAATTTTTTTAAGATTTTATTTATTTCTTTGACAGAGATAGCAAGTAGGCAGAGAGGCAGGCAGAGAGAAAGGGAAGCAGGCTCCCCACTGAGCAGAGAGCCCGATGCAGGGCTCAATCCCAGGACCCTGGGATCATGACCTGAGCTGAAGGCAGAGGCTTTAACCCACTGAACCACCCAGGTTCCCCTTAAATTTTAGGTAGTTAACATAACAATAACATATTATTGGTTTCTGGAGTAGAATTCAGTAATTTGGGGCCCAGGTGGGGCAAGGGGCAGAGGGAGAAGGAGAAAGAGAATCCTAAGCAGGCTCCACACTCAGTGCAGAGCCCATCATGGGGCTTGGTCTCATGACCCTGAGATAACGACCTGCGAAAAATCAAGAGTTGGACACTCAACCGACTGAGCCACCAGGCACCCCTAACTGGAATTTAATAAGAACTTAAACAAACAAATTTAAATAAAAACTTAAACAACCAAACAAAAGAAAACCTTTGCCTGTGTTAGCATTTTCCAATCATTTCTTGGAATCCCAACAGATATTTTTGAAAAGCAAGAAGGTAGAAGCCAAACACTAGGGGCACTGGGGTGGCTCATTTGGTTAAGCCCAGGCCATGATCCTGGGATCAAGCCCCATGTTGGGCCACTGCTCAGGAAGGAATCTGCTTCTCCCTCTCCCTCTGACCCTCCTCTCCCCGCTCATGCTCCCACTCTTCCTCGCGTGCTCTCTCTCGAACAAATAAATGAAAAAATCTTGAAAAAAAAAAAAAGCCAAACACCATGTCTTATGGATATTCAAACACCCCCAGAAGTCCATGTGGCAAAGAGCTGAGACCCTCCTGCCAAAAACCAGCACTAAAACTTGCCACGTATGTTGAAGGTGCCACCTTGGAAGTGGATCCTCCAGCCCCAGTTAATCCTTCAGATGACGCAAACCCCAAATGACATGTTAACTGAAACTTTGTGAGAGACCCCCTAGCCAGTACCACCAAGCCAAGCTACTCCCAAGTTCTTGACCCAGAGAGACAATGAAATGATGTGTTGTCTTAGGCCACTAAATCTTGGAGTGATCTGTTACACAACACTAGATAACTGATATACCATGGTTTGGGATTCATAACTATTTATGACCCAGCCCTTACCTTTTTATATGGCCTTGTGACCCACCAATTCAACATGTCTGCTTCAAAGACTAGAAAGCTTCTAATGTTCAAGAGATGGCAAGCTGCATCTATCCTTCTGAGCCTTCATTCAAGGCAATTTCTTTGCTCACCATGTCCTCTCCTATACCCATTTTCAACCTACACTGCCTCACTCACCCTTTTGCAGGAAGCCTTCTGTGGTAGATCCTCTCCATGTCCCTAGAATACCAGCACCCCCTCATACAATGATGGTTTCCATTGCTCCTCTAAGCACAGATGCTTGCTGACTCCTGACATGGTCCAAGTGCTCAATATGGGCAGCTGAAAGCAGGACTGGGCAGGTACATACTCACTTCCCTCCAGATCTGGCTGAAGATTAACATCCTCACTTTGATGGACTTTATGGGGATTCCCTCAAACTCAGGCCTTCCCTTTGGGCCTACACTACCTTTCTATGGGCTCAGAAGTTCCATAGAATTCTCTCTTCTGGCTGGATATCTGAAGGAGAGAAGAGGAGCCTGGGAGATTGAGTAGGACCTCATAGCAAAGGCCAAGTCCAGGGATCTCTGGAGCCAAGATCTGCTTACCCTTTCCATGAGCCACTTGCCCTATTCATTGTGCCTCTAGCCATGTGAGTCCCCTCCTGAGAGAGCCATAGTCCATCTCTAGCTGGATGCCACATCCCAGGGACAGGCTGCTCCGTGAAGCTGAGAATTGGGCTCTTCCTCCTCATCCCAACACCACAGTCATTGCTTGCCAGATCCCACTGCCACTCCCCTCTCCCATCCCTCCTTTTTTTTTTTTTAAGATTTTATTTATTTATTTATTTATTTGACAGACAGAGATTACAAGTAGGCAAGAGAGACAGGCAGGGAGAGAGAGGAGGAAGCAGGCTCTCCGAGGAGCAGAGAGCCCCATGTGGGGCTCGATCCCAGGACCCTGGGATCATGACCTGAGCCGAAAGCAGAGGCTTTAACCCACTGAGCCACCCAGGCGCCCTCTCCCGTCCCTCCTAACCCTAACCCACAGATGTGTCCTGATGAAACAAGCCCTAGACAGAACCTAATACACACAAATAAAAGCAGTTCTTTATCGAACACATTTACACTGAAGTCAACCGACCCAATAAAATTTCTTTATTTAACTGACTCCCAACCACAGATAAACCCAATAGAGGTCAGTCGAGCAATGCAAGGAAAGCGAGGCAGGTGTTCAGGTTTCAGGCTCCTCATGTCAGAAGTTTCTGATTTGCAGAGAAGAGGGCTTACAGAGAACCTCATCAGCAGCCGGACATTAATTACAGCAGAAGAAACCCAAATGATATTTGGAGAAACAGAGGAATCTGAAAGGCCCTGGCAGGGCCATTTGTTGGTCCCACACTTGGCTTTACACATGCACTGCCTGTGTCACTGCCTGCCAGTGACAGACATTGTCTTGAGACAATGAGAGTTCACCCAGGGACCATTCCTCAGGTGCAATTTCTTCAGTGGAAACTGAAGCCTCTAAACACACTGTGAACAGACTCCTCATGAAAAACTGAATAGTTCCCAATCCCTTGCCTGATCAATAAAACTGCTCATCTTTGATGGAAAGGATCACACACAGGATGTTTCTGACCTCACCCTTCCCTGTCTAAATCCAGGATGGAAATTCTGATGCCGTCACCAATGCCAGGACCAGAAAGTGCTTTGATTATAGAGTCCAACTTCACGTTCTTAAATGGGAGTGGCAGTGTACTGAGGGAAGCAACAAGGCTCTTCTCGATACCCAAGTCACCATTCTCATAGTCCAAGAGTCTCTGCCAGAAGATAAGGAGCACATATGTCATGCAGGACTCAATACATGGGCTTCCCCACAGCCAATGGGGCCTACACCACAGAGCGCCACTCCAGCTCTTCACACAGCCAGCAATGAGACAGTGAGGCCACTGCACTCCTTCTCAGACCTGCCCATACTCAAACTCTGTGGCAGCTCTGCCAGATCCTCTTCTGACTCCAGCTGGCTGACTGCCCCATGAGGCAGCAAGGACGTCCACAGGCCCACTGTGATGTCATCCCTTCAAACGTCCCCTCATAAGGTGAGCTGCAGATGCTCTCATTAAACATTCTGTTCTTGGGCTGCTTGGCTGGCTCAGTCAATGGAGTACGCAACTCTTGATCTCAAGCATATATGACTTTAGGCCCCACATTGAGTATAAAGAGGACTTAAAAACAAAATCTTTAGGGGTGCCTGGTGGCTCAGTGAGTTAAGCCTCTGCCTTCAGCTCAGGTCATGGTCTCAGGGTCCTGGGATCGAGCCCCGCATCAGGCTCTCTGCTCTTCAGGAGCCTGCTCCCACCACCACCACCACCTCTCTCTGTCTGCCTCTCTGCCTACTTGTGATCTCTCTCTCAGTCAAATAAATAAATAAAATCTTTAAAATATAAAAATAATAAAAATAAAAACAACAAAATTCTGTTCTTCATCACTTGGACAAAGTACAGCCCCAAGGTCCATGCACTGGTCCCCTCTACCAAGTCAAAGTTCTGGATGTCCTGGTGGCCCCACTCCATGCTGCCTGGGCTCTGGCTCAGATGGGGCTTCCCAGTCACAATCATTAAGCCACTCCACGTGCCTTTCAACGCACCATTCATTACCGTGTCACATTCTCTGCTCAGCGGGAAGGCTGCTTCCCCCTCTCTGCCTGCCTCTCTGCCTACTTGTGATCTGTCAAATAAATAAATGAAATATTTTTTAAAATAAAATAAAAAATAGTGTCTGTCTCTCGTCTGATTCAGATTCTACATTAAGTGGTGTAGGTACCCAAATGGGAGAAGCTCCCCAGCAACCCTGGGATCCCAAGATATACCCATGGTGGCCACTCCCAGGAGAACCCAGAGCTTGCCTCAGCACTGAGGCAGAAAAGTTGCCTCAGGTGCAACAGGTCCAGCCAGCAGGTGGCACTCACTTCCTGCCTGTAATTTGAGGTTAAGTCTGGGAATACCTCAGTCAGGGGTGCACAGATGTGTACAGTAGGCAGATGGGAGATGTGTGGGCATCTGGGCTCCACAGCAAAACCTTTGGGCCAAATTTAAACACCAACTAACACTAACTCCTAGGCTAGCCCTGCCTCTCCCCACTCCTGCAGAAAGAGGGTAGGCTCAGGTAAGGCCTTTCTGCAGCAGGAATCCATGGCTGGAAACAGACCACTCACCTGAGGGGCTGTGTGTCTGGCAATTAGGCCAACCCACTCCCCCAAATCCACATCCTTACCCAAACAGGACACATCCCCAAAGGCTGCCTTCTGCAGGGCACTGGGTGGCCCCCAGTCTTCCCTCGTAGAATCTGGGGCCTTTTCTCCAAAATGCCACCACTGTCTGGAATAAGCCATGCCCACATAAGCCACTTTCTCCTGAAAGTCAAAAAGGCATGGCAGAAGTCAAATGCAAACCAGTAAACAGAGGGGGTACAAGGCAGAGAAAGCAGGGGAGGAGACAAGAAGAAAGGAAGAGTTGGCACCCAGTTTTGCCCAAGAGAAACCTGCAGCCATGAGGATGCCCCTTGCTAGGAGCTGCGAGGCCTGGTGAGTATGCGGCCTCTCCAGCTCATCCACCATGGGCTGAAGTCTCTCTTCTCTCTCCCCAGCCACTCAATGGGGACACAACATCATTTCAGAGAATAGGACAGGGTGACAATTAGCATCCAAGGCCCCAGAGGAACAGAGCTGGGAGGTGTGTGGCCAGATACTCCTCCCACCCAAAACTACTCTCTGTATCATTGTCTCTCTGGAGGCTCATCTGGGGTCAGCCTTTTCTGTCTGCTGGGTCTAAAGCCCAGCAGAAAGATGAGAGGACCAGAAGCTGAGCAAAACCCCTCTTCCTCACTGAATGTCCACAAAGTTCCAAGAGTCCCACACTCAATAGAAGAAAAGCTCATTATAGTGAGCACAGGCACAGGAACACTTGGAGGCCTGGCTTCCTCAAGGACTTCCACTGAGAAACTTGGTACACTTTCCTCCAAAGGGCCCAGAACACAAAAAATATCACACTTGAGAATTCATTGAGGCTTTTAAAGCCATGTATTTGAGAAGTTCACTGGAAATAATGAATTATTTGCTGATAAAAACCATTTGGGGAATATAATGAAATGGGAAAATTCAGGCCATTGCAACTTCAACACAAGCAAAGGGAGCCATCAGGAAGCCCTCTCCCCAACCAAGTGCTGAGTCCCTGGAGCTCCCGACCACCACCCCCACCACCACCACTTGGGGCCTCTCTTCTCCTTAAAAAGCTCCCAATAGCAGCTGGTGATGTAGACTCTGAGGCTGCACTCCAAGTTGGGGTCACTGTCATTGATGATCTGCAGGCCAGCATCCAAGCGTGCCAAAGCCACGGCCAGGTGCCTGGCCATGAGCCGCCGAAAGACAGGTGAGATGTCCTCGCCATCCTCTCCAGCAGCATGCTCCTGCTCTAGTCCCATCAGTTCCTTGCTGAACAGGTCTGTGCTGGGGCTCTGTGGCAGCTCCACCACATCTGCCTGTCACCTGTCTGAAACCCATACTGTGGGCCAGTGCCATGATGTCCCTTAGGGTCTGCGGTAGAGCATCCCCGTGCAGCCTGCCGGCATCCCGCCGATGCGCTCGGGCCATGGCTTCCTTCGCCTATCCGGTGTCGCTGGTGGACCTCCTCCTAGGACTCAGAGATGTCATAGACAGCATCTAGAATGCTGTATTCTCGCCAGAAGTCAAGGACCACTGAGTGCTGGTGGTCCCTGCCTTGCACCCGCAACACCAACAGGTGGAAGACCCTGCACAGGCAACAGGCCTTGAAGATGGCAACAGCGTCCTGGTTCATGGGCCGGACAAGGGCCCTGGTTTTCTTGGGCATGTACCCCACACACACGTGTTCCGAAAGGTCATCCAGGCTCCCAGGGTGGCCAGGGGCACTGTCCAGGATGAGCAGTGCTTTGTACGGGAAGCCGTAGTGGGCACAGTACCTCTCCACAGCTGGCCAGAAGTGCACAAACCACTCTTGGAAGAGGACCGTGGTCACCCAGACTCCCTTGTGTGAGCGCCACGCCACAGGCAGGTTGGGCTTGGGGCAGCCCTTTAGGGCATGCGGGTTCTCTGAGGGGTACACCAGCAGCGGCTTCAGCTGGAAGTCGCCAGCCACGTTGCACCAAGCAGCAGCATCAGAGCTCGGGCAGCTTTTCATCCTGGCTGACTTCTCCTCCAGAGAAAGGAGCATCCTGGCAGGCAGTTGCTTCCAGAAAAGTCCAGTCTCATCCACGCTGAACACCAGCCAGGGTGTGCAACCGCCCCCCTCCCAGATCACTCTCTGCAGCAGGGCGGGCTACCTGCACACAACTGCCGCAGTCGTGCACACAACCTCGCCACCCACTCCATGTTCTCCATCACCAGACTGCAGCTGCATGTCAATCTGGTGGCCGCCTGCTGGGTGGCCGCCCGGACACTCACTCGGATCTTCTTCTTGTCAAGAATGGTAGCCACAGTGGAGGTGGACAGTCCCAGCACCTCCCCGATTCTACTAAGCTTCTCTCTGGCTTCAAAGCGCTGCCAACACCTCAAGCTTCACCTGCGGGTTGACAGCCTTGCAGTCCCACTTGGTGCCTTGGCACAGGCTTGCACTGGGTGGCCTCTCCAGAGCGATCTTCCGGCCAGAGTGGTCTAAAGACCACCTTGACCAGTGGAGGAGGCTCCATCTGCATCACCGTCTCCAGACACAGCTAAAGAATATGCATGTTCCCACCCTGGGCCAGCCGATTTCAATGCCACTGCTGCCCTGGCTCTAACCTGCTGTAAAATGGGGAAAAACATTGACTGGTGGGAAATGAGACAGGCTTGGATAAAACCTGTTAAAGACCATTGATAAATCTCCCTCATTTGGCCACAGAGCTCACATCCCACTGGATGAATTCTGGCCCCGGCGGACTAAATGAACTTCAGCCTCAGTAATGCAGCAAGGCTCTGAAAACCCACTCCCACTTTACAACAATGCCTCCCAATGGCCATACTGTTTGAAGTCACTTACTTCAGCCCCCCTCCTGAGGGATCCAATGTAACACAATACACAACAAGCTGATGTCAGACCAAAGGCAGAAATCAAAAATTCACAGGTTGGGAGAGAGGTGCCTCAAAACATTGTGCCTGGGTACAGGAATTTATAACAATTGCTCATAAAACTGAACTCTGAGGGGCGCCTGGGTGGCTCAGTGGGTTAAGCCTCTGCCTTCGGCTCAGGTCATGATCCCAGGGTCCTGGGATCGGGTCCCACATCGGGCTCTCTGCTCAGAAGGAGCCTGCTTCCCTTCCTCTCTCTCTCTCTGCCTGCCTCTCTGCCTGCTTGTGATCTCTCTCTGTCAAAACTGAACTCTGAGTTTTTAGGCAGCCAAGGAGGAAAACAAGAAGCTGTCCAGTTACAAGAGAACACATTTTCATGGCTCTGAGCTTGCAATGACCCTGAACAATGTAATTAAGGATATCAACTCAGTTTTTGCTTTGTGTTGTTTTGTCTGTTTTGCTAGAGGTAACGGCTGACCTTTGAACAACACGGAACTAGGGGACACCACCACCCCCAACCAAGCAGTTCAAGACCCACTTACAACTCTTGACTACTAATAACTTACTGATGTCTGGAAGGTTTACTGATAACATAAGCAGTGAATTAACACATACTTTGTATGTTATATGTATTATACACTGTATTTTTACAATAAAGCTAGAAAAAAATAAAATGTTATTAAAAGCACAAAGAAAATACATTACAGGCATGCCTGGGTGGCTCGATCCTGGGAACAAGCCCTGCACTGGGTTCCCTACTCAGTGGAGAGCCTGCTTTTCCTCCTGCCTCACCCCACTCATTCTCTCTCGCTCTCGCTCTCTCTCAAATAAATAATCTTTTAAAAAGAAAAAACACATTACAGTATTATATTTATTAAAAAAAAAATCCAGGGTGCCTGCGTGGCTGTCAGTTAAGTGTCTGCCTTTGGCTCTGGTCATGATCCCAGAGTCCTGGGATGGAGTCCCACGTCGGGCTCCCTGCTCAGCGGGGAGTCTGCTTCTCCCTTTGCCTCTGACCCTGCTTGGGTGCTCTCTCTTTTTCTCTCTCTCTCAAATAAATAAAATCTTCAAAAAAAAAAAATCCATGTACAATCCCATGCTATTTAAGGGTCAACCGTACATGGACATGGTGAAATAACCCAGACATGCCACTGCAGAACCAGGCGAGGGTCCCAGAGGCAACCAGAGAAGCCTAATTCCCCCATATCCTTCCACAAGGCAGACCATGCACCCTGTTTTAGAAACAGCATTTCTCAGAGCTCAACTTTGTACTACTGATTTCTCACTGGAGTTTCACAGTGAAGCATCCTGGCTATTCCCCCAAGAGTTCCCAACATGCCACTAACTCACAGAAAACATCTGCTGAGCCCATCTCGGGTAGATCTGGACGGGGAAACTGTAAGAGTTCCCATGCTTTGCAGTCTCTCAGGAAGCTCCAAGAATGACAGTCAAGGGGCAGGGAGGGCCAGGGTGTGCCCCACTCACCTGACAGGAGACCCTGGCCACGCATGCTCCTTGCCTGATCTGCCCTCTTTCCCATGTATGCTCAGTCAACGTCTATAAGCAATTCCCTCTCTCCTCCTGGGGAAGCCCCTGCGTTACCCGCTGGGACCACAGACATTCAAGTACCCTGTGACACAGAGGGGGAGTGGTAGGCAAGATGTGGCATCTTTGACTTTGGAGGACTCATAGCTCACCTGAGCTCCATCCATGAAGGGTTTGGTCGGCTCTGCCAGGTCTCCAGACCACTGGTCCTCAGGACGGGCCTCGGCCCGTGCTGAGGGGAGAGGAGAAGGTTAGTGTCCTCAGCCCCACCCTAAGGGCACAGGGGTCAGGCACCCAGGCCAATCAATCAATCAGGCAGTTAGCATGGACCCTGGTGCTGGTCTGGGCTTCCGGGCTGCATGAGACAAGGGCCTGCTCTCCAAATCCCACAGAACACCCTGCCCTGGCCCGCATGCAGCTCCCACTTTGGTCCACATACACACACATACCTCAGGAGTACACCCAGAGCCCCTGAAACCCAAGTCACTGAAATGCCAAGGAAAGGACCATGAGAACCTTCCTTTGGCTGCAGCAAGAAATTCAGTAAAGGGGTGACTCAGCAGGCCTGGGTTGTCCAAACCCTACACGTTCCAAGTTGGGTGCTTGACCTGCTCCTAAGAAGTAACCTCTAAGCCCTTGGATATTCTGCCTGTTAAAGGTGTCTTTGTTTACCTCAGGACTCGGGCTAAAGCAGATAGTTCATGCTAACAGTGTGACTTACAGTGGTGACCACGGGTCACATGGTACCAATTTGACCTCTGGGAGCAGTTGAGATTTGAATAACTGAAGTCAGTATGCTCCAAGCTTATGTGACTGACCCTCAATAAAAACCCTGCCCACCAGAGCTCAGGCAAGCATCCCTGGTTGCTGCATTGTCACACAGCATTGCTGTGAGAATTAAGCAGTGTCCACACCACTACCCTGGCAAAGGACATGGGAGCTCACAGCCACTGTCTCCCAGACTATACACCTTTTCCCGCCACTGATTTTAATATGTATCTTTTCACTGTAATCAACCATTATAATGAGTATAATGACCTTGCTGAATTCTGACTCCTTCCAGCAAATCATTAAATCTAAGGATGGTCTTGGGGACCCCCCCCACACACACACACCCTTGAGGCCACTTGCTACTGAGAAAACTGTCCCCAAGTCTGGCTGGCTGTCAACCTGGTAGGGGATACATCCAGCCTCAACCCCCCTCCCCATCTCTGTCCTCAAGAGAACACCTGGCACTGGGAACTTGGTTAAGAGAAGAGTGAGCCCACCCCGCGCAAGTGTACAGTAGCTCAAGCTAGACCGGATAAAGGTAGAAGAGCTGTTTCTGAGGCTAGGGGGCATGGACATGCCACATTTCAGTGACCTGAGAGAACCCCACCAGCACCCAAGCAGAAGTGCAAGAGGGAACTAGCAGAGGGTGAGTGCCCAGGGAGGGTCTGAGCAAGTGAAGGATGCCATCTGCCAGCCACCAGCAAGAGTGATGGGGGGGACAGACTGGAAGGGCAGATGGAAGCTAGGGTCAGCTGTACTGCAGCCAGCATGGGCCAGGCACAGGGATAGCAACAGCTGACTCCTACACTGGAAGGCCTTCCTTCCCCCATGGCAGACTCCTACCAAGCCTGAGAGGCTCAGCTCAAACCTGATGTGGGAAACAAGGGCAGAAGAAAAATTTTTAAATGTCCTTATCCAGGGCTGCCTGGGTGGCTCAGTGGGTTAAAGCCTCTGCTTTCGGCTCAGGTCATGATCCCAGGGTCCTGGGATCAAGCCCCACGTCGGGCTCTCTGCTCCTCGGAGAGCCTGCTTCCTCCTCTCTCTCCCTGCCTGCCTCTCTTTCCTACTTGTAATCTCTGTCAAATAAATAAATAAAATCTTTTTTTAAAAAATGTCCTGGGAAGCCTGGGTGGCTCAGTTGGTTAAGCGGCTGCCTTCGGCTCAGGTCATGATCCCAGCGTCCTGGGATCGAGTCCCACATCGGGCTCCTTGCTCGGCAGGGAGCCTGCTTCTCCCTCTGCCTCTGCCTGCCACTCTGTCTGCCTGTGCTCGCTCTCTCTCTCTCTCTCTCTCTCACAAATAAATAAATAAAATCTTAAAAAAA
>PISX010014401.1:0-52750 GCA_004024625.1 Mellivora capensis
TTTTGATAAATACCAAGGAGTGTGATTCCTGGATCCTATGGTGAGAGTATGTTTCCTTTTGTAAGAACCTGACAAACTGTCCTTCAAAGCATGTGCCATTCTGCATTCCTGCCAACAATGAATGAAAATTCTTGTTACTTCTCGTCAAAAAGAACCTAAGTATAAGATTTATATACTACCAAGACAAACACAAATATACAGAAATACTGGCAGGAGAAAAAGATGGGAGAGTGGTTGTAAATCCTCAGTGTGGGCAAGGAAGTTTATTTTGATTCTTCCTGGATGTATCTTGATATCTTTTTTAAAGGACACAACTTTCCTAAGTTAACAGGGGATTAAAAATTGGTTTACCTGTAGGGGTAGCATTGATTGGGGAATGGGGATTACCTTGAAGTTTAACTCTATATGAATATTAGCAAATAAAAATAAAGAAAAGAATGATCTAAACTAAAGTAAAATTTTTTAAAAAATTAAAAAAATAGAAAAGCAAAAGAAAAACATGGGTATATGTATCAAAAAGTCCAGGTTAAAAGGTTATTATGGAATTTGATATACTGGACATCTCACTGTGATGGCAAATAGGCTAAAAAACATCTATATAAAAAATTAAAAAAAATTAAAAAAAATTAAAAAATGAACCAGAATAGTGGGAATGAATTAAAAATTAAACATTGTATCTATGAAGTAGTAGTGATTGTTGTCTTTTCGGGGGGGGGTTGGCTTTCTGGGGGAGGGGCCTGCCGCGTGGGTTTTCAGGTGGTGTTTCCTGAGTTAAGTCCTCCCGCTCCCCTCCAGGGGGTGGGCTCTGAGGAAACCGTCCCTTCAGGCTTTTGTTCTCTGGAGGTTTTTATGTCTGTTCATTTGTTTTCTCTCCCCTTGGCAGCTCCGGATGGTTCTTGGAGGTTTAGAGGAAAGCAAACTGCACCCACACCTCCCTCCCAGAGAGAAGCCCCAGTCTGCTCCCCTCTGGGTGCTGCAGGTCAGGTTCCCAGCCGCGATCTGGGTACACCTGTGCGTCCTGCTAGTACTCAAAACCACAACAGCCGCAGGTATCTGGGCAGCTCCAGACTGCCAGAGAGGTCCCAAGAGCGATCGCACCCTGAAATTTTCCTGTTGGCCCGGGCTGGGAGCGCTCAGACTTTCCGGGTGTGGGAGCGCCCAGGCTGGCGCCCGCGCACCTCTCTCAGGGGAGGGGGTGGAGCGCGTCTCAGGCTCTGCTATCGCGGTGCGGTGCACGCGTGGGGACTGCAAAAAGGCTGTTCCTGCCCTGCGAGGATCCCAGCCCCTCCCACATGTCAAGCACCCTTAGGAGGTCTCCTCGAGGCTCAGGGACCAAGACCTGGTTTCTCCGCTGCACTCTCTCTGGCTCAGCGCCAGGGGTGTCTGTCCTCTGTGGGGGACTTAAGCCCCTGTCCCTAACCGTTCCAATTCCCACAATTTCCCCCTGCAATCCTTTACTCTTTTTGCATGCTTTCAACCAGACTCCAAGTTAATGCTGGTCCCCAGATGCAGGAGTTTCTCGTATTGGGATATTACCTTCCATTGGGTCGCTTCTGGTGGCTCCTCCCCCTTTTGTTTCTCTCCCGATCCCAGTCTGGCGTTCCCGCTCCACTTTACCTGCCCACTGGCGTCCTCTGCCCCCGTAGAGATCCTGACATCCCACTGGCATCTTCTGCCCCCATAGAGATCCAGACGTGTAGAATTCTGATCTCAGGCTGATTTCATGGGTGATCAGAGTTCCTTGGTAGGTAATCAGCTCACTTTAGGGGACAGGTTGAAACGGTGCCTCCTCCTAGTTCCCTGCCATCTTGTCCCCCAGGATCCTGACTGTGTCAAATCTAATGTATTCTTATCCAAAAATTTAGCAAAGATCATTTTAGTAGTTAATTTTACAAAATGTATCATATCATTATTAACTTCTATGAATGAATATTTCATTGGGAATATTTTTTGAAAATTTCCAATATTTTATTGTTGATATTAGTTTTGAATTTAGAAAGCCATCCCAAAATTATATAAGGAAGTGATTTATATCTCCATGGAATAGAAGTAACTTAATATTTTGGGATTCCTTTAGTCAAAATATAAATTTCTGTCAGTGTCTTTTCTCATTATTTCCCTTAATCATTTCATATATAATCAAGATGTTTTAAAAAATGTCTAAAATAGTATGTAGACTGACATGTAAAGAAATATCCTTAGATTCTTAGATGTGAATTCAATAGCAAGTGAAGGATAGGAAGAGAGTTGGAATTGATATACTGGGATGATTGTAGCATTACATGAGTTTCTAGAAAAAGAGTTGAAGATTGTAAAATGAAAAATTAATACAAAAATATTCTTAAACCAACTTCATGAATAGCAATATATGTGTATACATATATGGATATACATACATACCTGTATTTGTATGTTTATGTATATATGTATATGTATGTCTGTATGTTTGCATATATCCATGATGTGAGAAACATACAATTTGACAAATGTTTGCTTTCTAACCAGAAATGTGCCTAAAATTGTTTGGATATTAATCACCATTCGAGCTGAAAAATTTTAGAATGAAATTTCAGAGTAAGGTGACCAGAATTTATTGACACACGCAGCTAATTGAGAAAGTGTAACCCATGGAAATTCTCAGGTATTTCAAGCACAAATATAATGAAACAGCTATGCAAAAAATTGGGTTTCTGAAAATAATATGAAACAATAAAGAAGGAAATAATTGTCCTCAAAATACTGTGAATAAAAGGCCACTGGTAAAAAATATTTACAATTGAAAATATTAAAATAATTTTCTTAATTAAAAACAAAATCTAAATATATAAGTTGAAAGAGTTCAGTTACATTTTCTTCAACTTCCTGATCCATCTGAAGTCAAGTGTAGTATATAATTCTGTACATTTTATATAATATTTAAGTAACCTGTTATATGCTAATCAATTTGCAATATCTAATTTATCATACATAAGGTATTATTTAATAAAGTTAGAGATTTAATTTCTTTATCCATATCCATTCCATATCCAATACGCTTCTGTACAACGGTGTTTTAGAAGATTTAAAACTTTCTAGGATAAACTTAAAAGAGTAATTCATAGTAAAACAGAGATATGTTTTAAGAAGCTTCATCATTGCATCCTTTAAATTAAATTAATGTGATTTTCTGTTTTAAACCAAAACATTTTCAGAAGCAAAATAAAACTATAATATTCAATCAGGCCAACATAGGTGTCCAATTAATCCAGGAACTGGAAAATTTCAAACACTGGGTGCTCATGTTTCTCTTGTTGGCCAATTATGACCAGTGTAAAATTAAGTTTTCATAACTTCGACCCTCTCATTTTATTACAAGAAACTAATCCTATAGAAATAATCAGTGTTACAGACTAAGGTTTATTTTTCTGGAGATAGAAAATGTATCATTTATGGCTTGATCAGGGGGAGCAAGACTCCTATGAGAGACATGGCATTAGAGATGTCTTATTTGGATTTGACCTTGACTACTTTTGGGAACTGGTGAACAACAGAAAGCTGTGGCTTTGCATCCGGTGGAAAATTTAGAGTCACTCTTGTCCTAAGATCTACAGTTAGTAAGAAAAACTGGACTTGAAATCAAAGTGGCTGGGCCACACTGGAACACATCAGGAGAGCTGGAACCCATGAGGACGACTTTGGAGGCGACGCATTGTCACATGCAATTTGAATCTATGGAGTCACCTGCCTCACCACCTTACCATGGGTGATGAGTGTTCCTGGTCCAGGAAGGAGAGAGGTTAAGGGAGAACATTTGGTGGAAGAAGGAACTTGGGGCCCAGAGCATCCTTCCATCCCAGCCCACACACACCAGTGGAATAAGGCAGCAGGTCACTGACCATGTGCAAACAGCAGCAGCAGATGGGCCTTTCTCCAGCTTCCTTCAGAACTTAATCATAAAACTGTTTGCCATATACTCATAAATGGTAAAAAAAAAAAAGACCGTATAATTGAAGATGCAATATAATGACAAGAATTAATTGGATAAAAGACAAAATACTCTCATGATAAAAGCAATTATGAGATATGGTGGGATTGGGAATGATTTTTCTTTTCCTCTTAATAATTTTTATATTCTCAAATAAGCATATTGAAAATGCATTATCTAAGAAAAAAACAGAAAGTGAAATAATTATATTTTACACTTTGGTAAAAAAGTTGCTCAGGCCTCTAATGAAGAATATAAAGATAATTTTGTGTTAGGATATTTCTTTACTAGCATAAGTGATGCCATATGTGTGACCTGGCAATTATTCTTAAATTGTTTAGCTTTTCCTTTGATTGCTCTTGTGTTTTTCTTTTATTATCAGTTTCTGCACTCATCCAAACATCTCCTTCTAGAGAACATCTTTGAGGTCACAAGGGAAGACCTGGCCTACTCCCTATTTTCACTCTAAAGTTTTATTATACTAAAACTCTTAAAACTAATAGAGCATACAACAATGCAAGGCCTCTTGTTCTGAAAACTTAGAATCTGACTTCATTTCAACCTTAGAGTTATCGTCTGCTGATAATAGTGCCCGTACCTCTAGGGCAGTCCCCAGTGCCTTAGTGAAGAGACTGTCCAATGAACGCTCCTGGAGAACGTTCAGGTGGTGGATATCCATCCAGTTCTCCATTCTAGGGTTGTTACCTCTCTGAGTCTTCAGATCCCTATATCTGGTAAACTGTGTTCACAGAAGTTCTCACACTCCCACCACATTTAATGGGGGCTATTTCTTTTCTTCTCTGGGCTCAAGAAACCACTGCAAGAAAACATCACCAGTAGCTCATCTCCAGAGTACCCTACCAGAATACTGATTTCCATGTCATAACTTACTGCCCTACTACCAATGCATTTTCCCCTAATCTGTCTTGTCTTTTGTCCCCATCACCCAATATTTCCCAAAATGTTTACCCAATTCCTTCAATTATTTTGGTCTTTGAACTATTTCTTTCCAGAACAGAGTTCATACCTCCAAATTCTGGCAGTGCTGAGAACTGACTCTATCATTTTCTTTAAGGCAAAGAGGGTAGTGAATGCAGATATTAAGGTGAAAATTTTTCACCTTAAGAAGCAAATGCTCTAGCTGTGATCACTGTGGAATCTTCAGACAAGAAAGCTATTCTGTTTTTGCCAGTGGGATTGGGATCCTTCTGCCAGCTAGGGAGTTTGCGGGGAACTTGGGCAGTTAAAGATTCACAAGCTCAGTCACCAAAACCCCAGTTGTGAGCTGCCACTGATTTTCTATGACAGCTCTAAATTTGACATAGGACATTATACTTTATCTGAGTTGATCTGCCACATTCAATCTAGATTTCAATACAAAATTCCTTGTATTTCTGAAACATGATTGACTCCTTTAAAGCTGCTTTAAAGGCTTCTAACATTTAGGACTTGACTTAAATTGGAAATTAAGTGCCTGAGGCAGATATATAGGTAGATGATAGATGATTGATTGATAGATAGATAGATAGATAGATATAGGTAGATAGATAATATCACTTTTGCAAGACCTGCAAAGTCATAAAAAACAGTCACCCACACCACATCCTTCTAAGTATTATCACCCTTAAAGCAACAAGTGCAACATCCAGTTGATGTAATGACTTGATTCCTTATACCCCAAACCAATTCAAAAAATTGAAAGTTTTTATAATGGGTCATTCTGTAGCATGCCATAACTGCCCCTCTTAAAAAAGGCAAAGAAGTTATCGTTGCCTCCAGATAGGTGAGATATTGAATCCGAAAACTCATTATGAGTGTTTGCTTTTGGGTCAGTCCTGGTACTGTCTTACTCTGGGTTCTCTAGAAAACAGAGCAAAAAAAAAAAAAAGAAAAAAGAAAAAGAAAAAAATCCATGTTGTATGTTGTATGTCTTTGAATACAACCCCAGGTCAACAAAAGAGAGAAAAAGGAGAGTATGTCAGGGAAAGAGGGAAAGTAAATCCAAGTCTTACAACCTCTCAAAACATTGCTAGTTGCTAAGAGGCCTTATAGAAACACTCACTTCTACTCAGTTATATAGGGGAAGAAGTGCATGCCTTTCATTTCTGGATTCACCCTGGTTCCTTTCTTTCACTGAAAAAGTTCACTCCATCATGCAATAACTTTCCTTCTCTTCTATATTGAGTTATAAGACTCCACTGGACAGACTCTGGGGTAAAGGAGAGGCTATGTTGTGATCTTATTGGACCTTTATGGACCCAAATATTTATTCTATCTAGGTTTCAACCAAAGTGGACACAAAAGAGGCTGAGCCAGAGGCTTCTGGGTGGCTCAGTCAGTTAAGTATCTGCCTTCGAGTCTGGTCATAATCTTGGGATTCTGGGATCAAGCCCCTTGCTTAGTGGGGAGTCTACTTCTCCCTCTGCCTCTCTCTCCCCACCCCACTTGTGCTTTCTTTCATTCTCTAAAATAAATAAGTCAAATATTTAAAAAAAAAAAGAGGCTGAGGCAAAGTCCAGCCCTTATCCCCTGGAAAAGACTAAAATAATCAATAGATTTAAATAGGAAACTGTATAATCAGTCTTCCAAATGTAGGCACTTCTAAGATTGAAAGGACTTACTATTAGTTACACTAAGCACAATAATTATACTAAGTGCACAGGTATAAGCTGGGATTGTCTCAGTCAGACTGGAACATATGGTCATCCTTGGAAGATGAGGTAACATCCTTAGTAGCTGGCCTCATTTAAGAACAATAGCTGAGGCATAGAGGCAAGTACAGCCAGCAGAATCTCAAGCGTATGGTGTGGGTTCTGCACACACTGTGAGGTGGACATTATGACTATCCACGTCCACAGGTAAAGACATTGAGTTCCGGTATTCCAGCCTATGTGATGGAATTCATTGCAGGCACAATAAATATAACCCTCTTTCCTTATCTTTTTTCAAAATCAACTGGTAGGAATAAACAGGTAAGTAGATGAAGAATAAGGATACAACTCATGTTAATGAAAGGTGATACTCGAGAATTTGGCTTACACATCAAATACTCTTACATTTTAAATACTTGGTATCAGAATAAGATTCAACTTACTAGGTACAAGTTCCATATAGGGACAGAGCCTTTATTGCTAATCTGGTAGCATGTCAGGGAGTAGTTGAAAGTGTTTTGTTTTGTTTTGTTTCTTTTAGAGGTGATCCCAAAGGAGAATGGTAGATCGATAAAATTGACAAATCTTGCCCATTCCTTCATCCCAAAGCCACCAATCAGATGATAGAGGAGTATATGGGCAGCCCCATAAGATCCAAGAGGGTTAGCTGGTGAAGTTCCCTCTTACATAGAAGCAAACCTTAGTAATGAGATCCTCTAAAAAGAGAAGTTAAAATTGTTTATGAAAAATGCCATATAGAAGTTTAAGGTATAAATAATTTTTGCATATTAGAAGAGGGGATATATTCCTATCATTGGAGTTATTAAACCAAAGTGCATGTCTTTTTTTTTTTTAATCTGGATACATAATGCCAAGTGTCCTGTAAAAAGGATATACCAATGTATATTCCTATTCACACAAGGGAGATATTAAATGTATTTTACAATTACTAGAATACAGGCACTGACCAATTAGAACAGATGCTCGCACCAACTAGAACATATGGCCACAGTGGTGATTTCTACCTGAGTATTAGCCCTGAACAGCAGTACGTGAAAATTATAAATCCCTCACTCAATTGTCACGATGAGATAGTATCTGACTTCCTGATGTGTTGCCAATTTAATACAGGAAAATGTTATATCATTGTTATTTGATTGGCATGTTTTTAATTAGAAATAAGTGAGCATTTTAAAATTTAATGTGCCATTTATTTTTAATTCTAACATATTTGTTTCATTTGTCCATTTATACATTTGTATGTTTCTTATTAATAAAATTAATTTATGAGTCTCTATAAACTAAGACTAATGTCCTTCATGTATGTTACAAATATTCTCCATATAAATATATGTATTATTTGTATATCCTTGCCATATCAGATTTTCAAAAATTTTCTTATTATATAGTCATATTTTCCTACATTCTTTATTGTTTCTTGACTTTCTTTCTTACTTATTCTTTTAACAAAGACAAAAACTGTATAAAAATATTGTTTTAACAAAAACAAAAACTATACTCTTTTAACAATGATTAATAATAAACCCAAATATTTTACTTAGTACTTACATTTATGAGCTAATCAATATGGGTTTCATTTTGGTGTAAAGATTAAATTAGTGATCCAAGCTTTATGAAAAGAGCTGGGTATATGTCCAGTTGCCATTTATTGAGTAATTTTTCTCTTTTATCAGTAATTTAAAGTATGTCTTTATTTATTTTATCAGTAATTTAAAGTATGTCTTTATTATTTACTAAGTACCAATAGCTGTATTTAGGGACTCATATTTTATTTCTCCTCTTTTTACCAAATTCCTACAGTGTTAATCATAGTTCCTAACAATGCCAATGCATTTATTCATTTGATCTATCCTACAACAAAAATGAATATTGCTTAATTTCTATACCAGTATCACTACTCACAAGTATATAAGATAAATTTCAAGATTTCTTTGCAATTATTTTTGTCCTTAGAATAAATATCCCATTGTGTCTTAAAGTTACTTAAATTAATTCCTTGTATGTGTAGTTATGTTTTGTATTGTATAGAGTTAGACTTTTTCTGTTTTAAAGGTTCGTTGCAAAATTTTTACTCTTATTTAATATTTATCTTACATTTTAGAGTATGTGTTTTTTGAACAAGAACCTCATTAGCATACATTAAATCAAAATTTTCTTCTACCTAACTTTTTTCAATTTCACCCACCTTCTTAGTAAGCATTTTTTGTTTCTAATTTATGCCTTCTATGTTTCTTGCATTTTTTATAAAAGCAAACAAATACATTTAAATGTTTAATTGCTTGATAGTATTCTGTACCTTGCTGTTTTTCACTCCACGTGAGCTGACTATGCGGATATAAATCTTTCTTGTTCCTTTTCACTGCTGCTGAACCCCGCTGTGTGGATCTGAACCAAGTGTCTTCCATACATGGGTATCTAGGTATTTTCCAATATACTGCCATTACAAATTCTGCCACAACAAAAATATTTTTTATTTCTTTCAAAAATTTCAAGAGATATTTTTGGATTAAGTCTAGAAGTGGGATATCTGGGGTGCCCGGGTGGCTCAGTGGGTTAAGCCTCTGCCTTTGGCTCAGGTCATGATCCCAGAGTCCTGGGATCAGGCCCCACACTGGACTCTCTGCTCAGCAGGGAGCCTGCTTCCCCCTAGCCCCCGCCTGCCTCTCTGCCTACTTGTGATCTCTGTCTGTCAAATAAATAAATAAAACCTTAAAAAAAAAAAAAGAAGTGGGATATATGGATCCAAGGCTAATTGCATTTGTAGCTTCATCAGATGGTGTCCATTTTGCATTCCTATAAGTTGTGCATGAGTGAACCTCATTCTTCACAGCTTTGCCACTTTAGTTTGGTGTGAAATCTTAAACACTCTTATAGTCTACTAGGTGAAAAAATTTATTTTGTAGTTGTATTTTGCAATTTTATTATGTATGAAATGGTGTTAAAGGGCATTTGTGTGAACTGTCCATGCTCTTCACTAATTTTCTATACTTGTCCTCAAGCTTCTGAAAAAAATTTATACATTAGGATGTTTTGTTTTGTGTTTGACTTTTTACTCTCATGTTGCTATTGAGTAGTCTGATGCTGATTGGAATTATGTGATTTTTTTTAAAGATTTTTTATTTATTTATTTGTCAGAGAGAGAGAGTGAGCACAGGCAGGCAGAGAGGCAGGCAGATGCAGAGGGAGAAGCGGGCTCCCTGCTGAGCAAGGAGCCCGATGTGGGACTGGATCCCAGGATGCTGGGATCATGACCTGAGCTGAAGGCAGCCGCTTAACCAACTGAGCCACCCAGGTGTCCCTGGAATTATGTAAATTTTTTTCAAAAATTTCATTTATTTATTTGACAGACAGAGATTACAAGTAGGCAAGAGAGGCAGGCAGAGAGAGAGAAGGCAGGAAGCAGGCTCCCCGCTGAGCAGAGAGCCTGATGTGGGGCTCGATCCCAGGACCCTGGGATCATGACCTTAGCCGAAGACAGAGCTTTAACCCACTGAGCCACCCAAGCACCCCAAGGAATTGTGTAATTTTTTAAGTGATATGTTATATTTCTCTGGAAGCATTATGAATGTACCAATGTTCTTACATTCAACTAAAATTTGCCTGTGTGATTTTCCTTCTCTTTCCTTAGTCACTTTATGCGACTTTTAAATGGAAACTTCCTGTTTCTCTAATTCTGGACAAATTATCAACAGTACCTCCTCGTCGGCATTTGTGATATTTTTCCTTCAGAACTTCTACTCCATTTGTACTTATTTTTTATTACCTTTTTCTTTATCCCCTCCAGTTGCCTTCAAAAATGTTCCTCTCTGTCATCTTCCATTTTACTACTTTTTTCTGCAGAATTCAGTACACTATGTTCCTCATCTTTTTGCCTTTTACATCAACAACGAGATTTCCTTGTTATTATTTCCTTAAGTCAGGGGTGTCTGGGTGGCATAGTCCGTTAAGCATCCAACTCTTGATTTAGGCTCAGGTCAGGATCTCAAGGTCCTGAGATTGAGCCCTTGGGCTCAGTCTCTACACTCGCCAGGGAGCCTCTGAGATTCTCTCTCCTCAATCCGTCCCCCCGACCCTCTCCCCATGCATGCAATTTCTCTCCCTCTCTCAAATAAATAAAATCTTTAAAAAATATTTCCACAAGTTACCTTTATGCCCCTTAAACCACACTGAGATACCACCCTACACCACTTAGAATGGCAAAAATTGACAAGACAAGAAACAACAAATGTTGAAGAAGTTGTGGAGAAAGGGGAACCCTCTTACACTTTTGGTGAGAATGCAAGTTGATGCAGCCACTTCAGAAAACAGTGTGGAGGTTCTTCAAAAAATTAAAAATAGAACTATCCTATGACCCAGCAACTGCACTACTGGGTTTTTATCCCAAAGATACAGATGTATCTTTGAAAAGAAGGGTTATATGCACCCCAATGATCACAGCAGCAATGTCCACAATAGCCAAACCATGGAAAGAGGCAAGATGCCCTTCAACAGATGAATGGATAAAGAAGATGTGGTCCATATACACAGTGAAATATCATCAATATTTTGCATCAATATGGAAGGGACTGGAGGAGATTATGCTAAGTGAAATAAGTTAAGGAGAGAATGTCAATTATGATACAGTTTCACTTATTTGTGGAACATAAGAAATAGCATGGAGGACATTAGGAGAAGGAAGGGGAAAATGAAGGGGGAGAAATTGGACTGGGACATGAACCATGAGAGACTATGGACTCTGGGAAGCAAACTGCGGGTTTTATAAGGGGAGTGTGAGGGGATGGCGAACCTGGTGACGGGTATCAAGGAGGGTATAGATTGCATGGAGCACTGGGTGTTATATGTAAACAATGAATCATGGAACACGACATCAAAAACTAATGTTGTACTGTATAGTGACTAACATAACATAATTAAAAAAGTTACCTTTATGCCTTCTTGTTCATTATCATTTTGCTAAAATTTTGTGACTTTCCCAATATATTTATCCTGCTTATTTTAAATTTCTGGGGGCACACATATTAATAATTCTTCTTTTAATATTATACCTTGTTCTGGTTGATTTTCTTTTGAGGAGTTGTCCTTTTCAGGCAAAAGTCTGCTTATAGCCCATAAGTTTTGCTCTCCTAGGCATAGCATCTGTCTTTTCTAAGAATATATCTGGGGGTGGGGGGTGCCTGGTGGCTCAGTCATTGAGTGTCTGCCTTCAGCTCAGGTCATGATCCCAGAGTCCTGGGATCCTGCCCCACATCAGGCTCCCTGCTCGGCAGGAAGCCTGCTTCTCCCTCTCCCACTACCCCTGCTCGGGTTCCCTCTCTCATTGTGTCTCTCTCTGTCAAATAAATAAATAAAGTATTTAAAAAGTAGTTCTTAACACTAAAAAAAAAAAAAGAATGTATCTGCGAAGATTTGATGCTAGGGCTATCATTTATGTTGAGCTTCAAGGTAGAGGTGTGTTTAAGAAGCATCATGGAAAGAAACCCCCCCAAAACAATCTTCTAGGCACAGAGATAATTACCAACCTCTTCCTTTTGGACCCATCTCATTTACTTCCGCTGGTCCCAAGGTTCACCTCCTCTCTGGGAGGAGTTGTCCCAGAAAGGGTTGAGAAATACCTCTTCAAGAACATTTCCTTCCTGGTTTTCTTCAACTCCTGTCCCTAACTTGGCCCATTGATATGGGCCTCTATCGTGGAACATGAGCACCATGGCCTAAACTGTCTCCATACATCTCTTCCACATTGAGAATAGGCAAGAGCAGAATTCAAAAAGCTTTCTCTCGTATGTCTTCCCATCACTTCCTAGAACACAGGCTGCCCACACAGCAGCCATTTACCCCCACACTTACCACAAGGCAGTAGGACCTCAAGTACCAATGAGATGTCCTCTTTCTGTTTCCTTTTGGAATTCACATTTTCCTCTTGTTTTGTCTTTTGTTTAGGTTCACTTTGGAGTAAAAGGACTATAGCTCATGCTGGTTTATCTTTTTAAAGAAATAGAAGCCACTTCTTCCTTGTACTTTTGCTTCCTGGCTAGTTGTCTTTATTTCTGAACGCTGCCTAGATTTCGCACCTTCTTTAAAGTCTGAAAATTATTTCTAAACCTCACCTGCTACACCTCATACCCTACCCCCATATGTTAGACCCTGAAATAATGATTATCTACAGCAGTGGTATTCAAACTTAAGGAAGATAACTTATATACCCAGGAAAAATTTAAGTGCAGGCCTTCAGATATTAATCCTAGATGTATTTCAATCAGAATGTCAGGGACTGTGGTTTAGAGCCTGTATATTTAAAACACCCTAGGTGCTTCTGAATGATCAGATCCTCCTGGTAACCCCTTATGTAAACCATATAATTGAGCAGTTAATTATTAATGCAAATTTATCTTTTCTTTATACTGTAAACTACATTATTACCAGTTTGAGAGAAAGGACTCATTGTAAGACACAGAGATACACGTAGAAACATACAATCACACACACACACACACACACACACACACACACACCATGATTAATATAACACTTGGGTGCTAAAAATATTAATATCATAGATCAAGTCTAAAGCAGTGTTAACTGCTGTTTCCTT
This sequence comes from Mellivora capensis, assembly GCA_004024625.1. Lineage (NCBI taxonomy): Eukaryota > Metazoa > Chordata > Mammalia > Carnivora > Mustelidae > Mellivora > Mellivora capensis. The sequence goes on from PISX010014401.1 coordinate 13,226, forward strand.
TTTTTCAATGCTGAACATTCAGTGTGGGTTTTGCTGATAAACCACTACAATCTGAAGTCCACGTTCTTTAATTCTTCCATTTAGTCCACAAATATTTAGTACTTACTATATACCAGACATTAATTTAGTTGCTGGGATATGATAGTGAACAATATAAGGCATTACTCTCATAGCACATAACATATGTGAAGGGAGATATGCAATACACTAACACATTGAATTGAAATCTTTTGGGTAGTATTAAGAATCATGAAGAAAAAAATTATTGTCAGAGAATATGGGGCCTATTTTAGCCAGGGCTGTTAAGAGAGGATTTTGTAAGGAGATGGCATTTTGTAAAAAACCTAAAGAAAGGAGAGCTGCATGGGACAGAGAAGAGCAGGGAGTGTGTATAGTCCTATAACTTGTTTCTGTTCAAGGAATAGCCCAGAGACCAGCATGGCTTGCAGGAGTGGGGCATCAGGAAAAATGTTAGAGGATGCGTTTGCAGGTCCTGCAGACCACATTAATTCCCAACTCCTTTCACATAATGACCCACACGGAGATTGTGGCAGACTAGAATAACAGGATGGAGTGCCTATAGTCCAGTGGGCCCAGGATCCATGCTGATTCCTGAGAACCAGGAGGCGAGGATCAGTATCTGAAGATTTGTGACACCAATTCCTCACACCATTGGGAAGCTCTAGAGAAGCTCTAGAAGCTCTGTTGGGAAGCTCTGTTCTAGGCCCTTGCATCTTTGGAAGTGTCCAGGAATGTGTTCAAATGAGAAGGAGAAATACTAGATAGCTTTGTGTTTACAACATTAATTAAAAATTTCTCATCAAGGTTACCAAGAATCTCATGGTACCAAAGCATGTAATTCTTTGTATTCTTTCTTTCCTGCCTTCTCCACATTTCATTCTACTTTTGACAAACTTTTGTTTTTTTAAAGCTTTCTTCTCCTGTGCAACTATCTTCTTGTTCCTTTTCTAGATGCCCTTGACTTTTTGACCACTATTTGTTATGATTTTTTTTTTTTGCTATCCTATCTTGTTGTTATTCCACAGGGTTCTGTCTTTAGGATTCTATTCTCATACCACAATCTCCCTAAGAACCCATATCCAGATACGTGACTTCAAATACACAGACTCACTAAGGAGTGGTACACTTTTATCTCCAGGTCATGTCTCTCTGCTGAGTTTAAAACAAACTCTGCACAGAAACTGTATTTAAGAATAAAATATTCACCTTAGGATCTTTAGGTTCAGGCTAAAATTACAATCCTTTGCAACAAGGAAAGAACTTCTTTTTGTGTGTTTCTGTCTTTACGAGTCTAACCCTTTGACAAAGAATGTTTCTATACCACAAACATCTATGACTAGACCCACTCTCATAATCCCTCAAACAAATCAATGGCTGTGGCATCTTGTCTATTTAATCTCTAAAATATTCCCCATGAGGGGCGCCTGGGTGGCTCAGTGGGTTAAGCCTCTGCCTTCAGCTCAGGTCATGATCCCAGAGTCCTGGGATCGAGCCCCGCATCGGGCTCTCCACTCAGTGGGAAGCCTGCTTCTCTTCCTCTCTCTCTCTGCCTGCCTCTCTGCCTACTTGTGATCTCTGTCTGTCAAATGAATAAATAAAATCGTAAAAAAAAAATTCCCCATAAGAATTCTCTTCTCTATACCTCTGTTGCCGCAGCCATGTTGAAGTCCTCATGACTCTTTCTATAACACTGTTCCAAAACAATGGATTCATAAAAGATGAAGATTCAGTGTCTTAAACTTGGGATGTGGAAGGAGACATGGTGGGAGGAGGAGAAAGGAGTGAGACAGGCCGTTTCTCCCTCGGTGGCATTCATAAAACCTGTCATATGTTTTATGTCATATGCTGACATAAAACAGGATTTGGAGTTTGTTTTTCTTTCAATGTTGGGCGTTAGATACCTGCCACTGTGGAAATGTTTTTCATTGAATATATTCTTAGGCTATGACAATAGGTGTTTTTCATATAGTATGGATACTTAAACTGGCACTAAGCAGAAACACAAACAAATACACAAAACCCTTTTCTTTACCAACAGAGGAGGATGACTTGGTTATTGTTATCTTAACTAGTTATAAACCTAAAAAAAAAGGTAAACCGAGGGAAGCTCAAAATTGTCAAAATGATGAGTTTATTCAGGAATAGCAGAGGAATTGCAGGTGGGGCCACACAAAGTGTAGCAAGGACAGGTGGCTCTGTTAAGGGTTTGGATTAAGCTGCATTTATATGTGGGGAGTATGAAGAGGGGAGAGTTCATTTGGAGTCTGTTAAAATCAAAACCAAATGGAGACCATATTTGAACATTCCCTGAGCAGACAAAACCAGTCCAGTTGTACAAATAAAGCTTCATTCAGCTTAGTTTGTGAGATCAGCCTGTCCTCCATCATTTCTTACTTGTGTCTCTGGAAACCATAAGCAAAAATTTCCTCTGGTTGATATGAAGTAACCCCAGATAAACTCTCTATCATTTAAGAAAAACTAATATTGTAAAATTTCTGTAAATCAGGCATTGGTGGAAAATCAGTCTCACAGTCCTGAAGTTTTGTTTTCCTAAGGGTAAATGTATATGATTTTCCATCTTATATCCTCCAGTTCTGTGTTACTGAAATTCTTTCATGTATTTAACCAATGTTTATTAAGCATATCATAGGGCCAGGCATCTTGTAGGCTCTAGGAGTATGATAGTGAATAAGACAGAGAAAACCCCAATCTGCAGAAACTTTTATTTTATATTTATAGATAATATGTTAGTTTTTAATGTGTCATATTTCTAACTATTTTTTTCTGGGAAATATTGACTGTATATTATTTGTACCTTAAGTGGTAAATTTAGAATCAAATCCTTGTTGTGTAAACGACTGCAGTGCAACCTACAAATGACACTTCTTGCCCTTGCCTCTAATCGGCTTTCCCTTCCATCCATCAATGCTTCAAATGAATGTCAAAGATCTAGCTTCAACAAATCATATATCGCCTTCCTCATTTCCCTGGAACGCCTCCTTTATTCTGAAAATAAATTTCAGACTCCTTGTTGCTTGCAGCCCTAAGCTTGAAGCCTTATTTCTTGCTTCCATCCCCTTTTCAGTTCCAGGTCTAGAATTACTGATGTGCGGGTTGCCCCGTGACATCACAGTGATCTCTCAGGATCTGGTGCTCTCACAGTCCACCTGCTTGCCTGTGGTATTCTGCACCGAGAGTCTTCCTGACAAAGTACTACCCAAATTTTCACTCAAATAGTTTCTTCTCTTCTCTGTCACCTACTTGCACCCCCACTTCTCTAAGATGTAGAGACTCCTTATGTGTGTGTGTGTGTGTGTGTGTGTGTGTGTGTTCTCAGACTACTTAGCACTTTCCTCCAGTAAAACCTGCAGTTTTACATTATAATTTTTGGCGTGTATTTTCCTTTGTAGGCTATTAGTGTTTTTTTTTTTAAAGGACTTTTTCTTTTTCTTTCTTTCTTTCTTTCTTTTTTTTTTTTTTTTTAGAGCAGCTGTAAGTTTACAGCAAAATTGAATACAAAGTACAGGGATTTCCCCTATAGTTCCTGACCCCACTTGTGGGTCATCTCCCCATTATCAACATCCCCCACCAGAACTGGACATTTGTTAAAATTAATGAAACTACACGGACGTGTTATCACTCAGACTCCATTAAGTTACATTACAGTTCACTATGGGTGTTGGACTTTCTATGGGTTTGGACAAATGTATGACATTTAGCCACCATTATAATATACAAAGTATTTCATTGCTCTAAACATGCTCTGTCCTCTCCATACTCATCCTTCTTCCTTCAACCCATAGCAACCACTGGGGTTCTCCTATTTCTATAGTTTTGTAATGTTTCAGTTTGAATACAAGTAACTTTCTTCTCATATTCTTGTATTTCTGTCATCAAGCTCAGTCCTTGGCATATAATAAGAGATGTGCATTCCACAAGTGAATAAATTCTGGAATCTAAGATACATATTGATATGTTCATAGATACTGATATTAATGAAAAAAAGCACAATTTCAATTTTCATAAGCGAAGGAGTGCAAACAACTTATGCTTAATTTTATGACTGGTAGAACAGCTCATAAGAAAACACGTACAAGAAAATAATATATTTTTAAACAAATCATGAAGGGAGAAGAGTAGAAATAGGATACAGAAAGAGGAAAGACAGAAGAAGGATTAGAAGGAAAGAGAAAGAAGGAACACAAGCAGAGAGAAAGTAGATTACTTTGGTCAAGGGTAAAACTTTACCATGCCATATTACTTGCCCAACAGTGTATGTCTTTCCCTTCTAAAAACGCTTTGTGATTGGGTAGATTTTCATTATAATAGATTTATTTTATGGGCATGTGAATAATAATGATATAGAATATATTTATTTCTTCATGAGGGCATTGAATATTTTCTATTCTGTATTCAAAACATCCATTTTTATATTATGTAGATGAATTATGCAAAATTTTGTCCAATATATCTGATAACTTTGATATAGGCAGTAATAACTGATGTTTTACAAGGTATTAAGTAGTCTAAAAAACATATATACTAATGTATAAATGCTCTGTACATTAATCCTAATAAGATTGTTAAGGACACAATATTAACTCCATTTTACAGAACAAGAAATGGTAACAGAAAATGCTGATTTGCATGAGGTTGATCAGCAGATGTGCCACACCTAGTTCAGATCATCTCCTTCCAGGGTCAGTATGTTTCAATTCCGTGGCATCCGCTTTTGCCATAAAACCATCTCATTCAAACATCTCTGCACGTTGGTTCGAATAAACTTGTCATATATGTAAGTCATTTCTTTTTGTTTTAATTGTTTTGTTTTAATTCAATTAGCCAGCAAATAGTACATCATTAGTTTCAGATGTAATGTTCAATGATTCATCAGTTCCATATAACAACCAGTGTTCATCATCTCATGTGCCCTCCTTAATGCCCATCACCCGGTTACCCCATTCCCTCTCCAACTCCTTTGCAGGAACCCTCAGTTTGCTTTCCATAGTTAAGAGCCTCTCATGGTTTTTCTCCCTCTCTGATGACTTCCTATTCTGTTTCCCCTTTCCTCCTCTATGGTCCTCTATTTCACATATGAGTGAAGCCATATAAGATAATTGTCTTTCTCTTATTGATGTAAGTCATTTCTTATTCAGAATTTCCTAATACTTGTAAACTCAGAATGTATACTTAGAGAAGGCATTCCATGAATTCATTGTGTAAAACCTAACCCTCTAAATTTAGAGTGTATATGATACTACATTTAATAAATAATTAAACACCTCCAAGCAGGCTGCATTTGAGTTCAAAGTGTAAATTATCTCTGTGTGAACAAACATTTAAAAGCAATGAAAAATTTGAAACTATTATGAAAATCATCACTTATTTTTTATATTTATAATTTCCCTATATATTGTTTATTTTTAAGTATGAATTTGCTAGGAACAATTCTATGAAGGAGAAAAAAAGTATTCTGAAATAATATGTTCATAAACTTTTGCTATTAATACAGAAAATTGAGTAATTTCAAGCTTTCTAAAGTTCTAAATTTTAACACATATATATAAGCTCAAATGGAAAAGAGAAAGTAAACACTTAAAATTGGCTAACTGCACTAATTTTGTAAGGAACATTTTGGAAAATATATTTTGTATTATTTTCCGTTGTTTCGTAGCAGCATGAGGTCAGTGCACTTAGAATTGGTAATTAGATAGAAGGTTCAAAAACATATTATCCAAATAGCACATTTTCCATTTTAATTAAATTATACTTGCACACACGACAGGTATAGCTACCAAAATTAAGTTAAATTGTCCTATATATTTAATTTTGTTATTATCTTGGCTTTAATCTTTCATGATAAAAGATAACTTTGTCTACAATAGTATATTTATACATATATGATTATATTTTCTTTTCTTTTTTCCTCCCCCCTGCAAGCAAAGCGTTCCTGAATAAGAACAAAGTAGAAGCTGCTAAAATGGATGGCATGATGTAAACTCAAACCTCTCTTTTAGATAATGTTTCCTAGAGTATGGTGCTGGGAACATTGCACTGAAATCATGTGGGGATATGCTGTAATTTCAGACTTGTTGACCCTATCACAAATTCAAATCTCTGGGTATGGAATCCAAGTATTATATTTTTGGCAAAATCCTAGGTAAAACTTTATAACCAACCATGTAATATATCACTTTAATATCACGTGAGTCATATCCAGTACTCTCTCGCACTTAAGAGAACAGTAGCTCCAGAGCTGAAGAGATAAATAGGAATAAATGGATACTCCTTTACTTAGCAGAGCAAGGCACAAAAGCCTGGGAATTTCTGTTTAATTGATACAACACTTAGGTTAAAATGGCATAAATAGGGGTTCTTGGGTGGCTCAGTCAGTTAAGTGTCTGCCTTTTGCTCAGGTCATGATCTCAGAGTCCTGGGATCGAGCCCCTCATTGGGTTCCCTGCTCAGCAGGGAGCCTGCTTCTCCCTCTCCCACTCGCCCTGCTTATGTTCCCTCTCTTGCTGTCTCTCTCTATCAAATAAATAAATAATTTTTTAAAAATAAATAAATAAATTGGCATAAGTAATGCTTATGTGAGAACAATATTCTTAGGAGAATTCAGACCACTAAAAAGGGTGGGTTTAGTGAAATTAAAATAGAACTTTAACAAAGTGGTTTCCTTACCCACTCTGAACCTGTTTCTTCATCATTAAGAGAGTAATAGGGTGGTGTCTGCTTCACAGAACCATTGAGAAGAGAGATGATGATAGGCTACATCCTCTCTTTGACTCTCTCAAGTATAAGTCTATGTGTTCTACAATTTGTGTGTATGTACATGCATCTATACTAACATTTTGCAGTAGAAGTAAAGCCATAGTGATCGAACTTTTTCTGTGAGTAAAGGGTAACAGTGTTTGTAGGTTGAACGTTATTCTATTGTTCCCTTCATTATGTTTTGTACCCATTTGTCTTAAATTTCAGAAAAGAAATTATTCTCATGCACAGCTATATCTGATTTTGCTATTGAAACTTTGAAGTACTACATTTTTTGATAAGAGTTTATTTTGGCTTATTTCACTTTTTATTTCACTGACATTTTAAGCTTATTCATTGCTAATGTATTTTGTCACATTGTATCCCTTAATAATTTTTTCCCTCAAAAAAGATATTTCACAATTAAAATGAGAGAAAGAACATCTTTATGAAACACAAAAAATATATCTCGGTCAATTTCAATCGGAAATTGTGTGTGTGTGTGTGTGTGTGTGTGTGTTGGCATTGTTATTTCCTGGCAGCAGATATAAGAGGGATTATGTCTAAAGAAGAACCTACTCTTTTTGCCTCATCACTCTTATTTTCCTTCTTTTCTCTTTCTGGACTGAGGCCATTGGCAAATGCATGTGCCTCCCAGAAGAGTCATTTGTTGCTTTTCCCTCTGTCAGATACGGCCTCTATGGTGCCAGATACACAGGTAATCGGGTGGTATCAGGTGGTGGGGAGAGCAGAGCACCTTCACGGAATCTGAGACATGAAATGAGTAGTTTTACAGAAATTGAGTCTTGGATGACACAGGGAAGCTGAAAGTTGACATTAAATGTTGGGACTTTTTCAATTCTAATTCCTTTTCTGGTTCCTGTATTCTCATCACTTAAACCTTATGAGTACCAGACCTACATGGTTCATTACCTGAATGGGGCAGAAATCAAAGAAGTCGAGTACAGCTACCTCAGTTTGCTTTTTATTGAATATTGAATCAAACAGGCTTATTTGGTTAGAGAGGGAGCATCGTTTGACCTCCTCAAACCAAAACTTCAGAAATTTGGGGGACCGTTTCCCAAAGTCCCACCTTCTCTGCATAATTTTGTAACTAGTGTTTAGATACAGTTCAATTATAAACATTGAAGTATGGTATTTGAGGGGTCCAGCAAATCATGTTACTCTGTTCCATGTTCTAGTATAGGTTGGATTTAGAAATGGGCACAAAAGGCAGATGTAAATTAATGCTTGTTTTATTGATGACTACAGTCTAGACTTGTTCACTTACTTTGTCACTTATCCACCCTCCTGGGCACAGGTCATGAAAAACTATGCATGGCCCACCAGTGAGGAGGCTGTCCACATTTATTGACTACAGAGAGGAGGATGCTGTCTTCAGGTAGAAGAGCCTCCTAGAGGGAGAGAATGGGGCTTAATCAAACTTGCTAGATAATTCTGCCAAACCCACAAACCATATGTGTCCCTGCCTTCACCAGTGGGAGAGGATTAGGAGGCTGAAGCAAGAGATCACGACTGTTACACTAGGGGACCTCCCTATCACTATTATTAGTATTAGTATTAGTATTTCATTATAATTATTGTACATAATTAATTGTTATAATTATCTTGTGTTTTCATTGTACATAAGGCGACATGTAAGTATGTGAAAAGATACTCCCAACTAAGAACACTTTTCCCTTTCCACTAAATGCTGTCACACTTAAACCCATATTCAATAGCCTTTGCCTAAAAAATTCACCCTTATTTTCTCTTCCAGACCATATCAGGCCACTTCTTCATCAAGCACTTTTCATTAAACCAAAATACCCTTGTGATTACTTCATTGCCACTAGTGTTTGCTCCCTCTCAAATTCTACTTACATGTGCTTTGTTCCCCTTCCTTGTTCTCTTGCACTTTCTTTGTCTACATTTCCTTAGCCTCCGCTCCCTAAGGAGAGAGAAGGAATCCTCTGTGTCTTTTGTTCTTCCTAATTATGCCGAGTACAACCGTGGGTATTTAATATTTCTTAAGTTAATGTTAAATGAGGAAATGTCTCCTCATGGATTCTCTGTGGCACATAAGTAATTTTTAAGAGAGGATGGGCCTGCCTCTTCACTGTTGTTCCTCAGAGAGTACGTCATGGTCCTGTAAGAATAATCACGTAATATCTTTTTATTAGTGGTGCTAAGTCACCTGGCCTCTACAATGAGGTGCAGATTGATTTTCAGCTTAGTTGTTTTAATCAATACCACCAGCCTTATGAAGAGCACCTCTCAACGTTCACAAGGGTAAACAAAACCCAGTGTGTGTTCTACAGTCTGTCGGGGACAAGCAAAACTAAATCAAAGTCACAAATTACGCAGAAACATGCTCCTTGGAAAGGAAGTGTGATTTTTATGTGTGGGCGTGAGTGTCGTATGTATATATCCAAACAAATTTTTACAAGCTTTTCACTGCGTAGTGAGTTGTTATTAAACTCTAACGTGGCTCAGCAAAAATATTTATTGAAATTTCAGAAAAGTGCATTTAAAAATACCTTGTAAAGAGGTTACCCTGGGAGAAAATTATAACCAAATCAAATCATAATAATTTAATGTGTTGGGCTTAGAAAGGTAATATTTGTGATAGGTGGATAGAGAATTTATTATTTTTCCAAAGTTGAACCATATTTTAAGAAATGTAATTATTCTATACATAAGAATTCAGAATACAATCACCACACAAGAAAAAAAAGAAGAAAAGAAATGTACTTGTCCTACACTATAACAAGCATACCGAGGCCTTAAATGAATATATATTTATAAAATTGCCTCTGACAATTCATACGATCTGATTATGTGGCAGGATGCTCTGACAAAGGATTTGATTACATGGTGCATTGAGCTGTGGCCAGGAAATAATATCATTCCCTGTTCGTGCTTCTCCTTGTTATTGTTGGGAAAGAGGCAGAATGGGGAGAATTCGTTTGTATCATAAACAAATCAATTACTGATGCAAGACCTACGATGGCATGACATTTATGTTATGCTACTGAATTTTATGAATGGATAATAAATTTTTCTAAAGTGGATGCTAATTTTGATTAGGTCATCTATGCGTACGGTAACCGGTCCATGTCGGAGATCTCCATCATCCGTGCTGAATGATTAGATAGGCTTCTAAAACCATGTCTCAGGTAGAGGAGAAAATATCATTAATCATCCTTTTGAATGGCAAAAATCACATAAGACTCTGTATTCAAGTCCTGTACCAGAGTTAAATAAGTGGTAATTTAAATGTTATGGTAAGCGTTTGAATTTGAGGGAGGAGAATTTCAGGAAAAGGTGCAATATTAAGCTAAAAAATTAATAATTTTTGTAATGGGATTATTAAAGGATCTATTCTTTTCAAATATTACATTTCCTGTTAGGTAAATAGTTCTGTGCTTATCAAAAAAATGAATAGTATAGCAACCACACTGAACTGTTACAAGTTTTATATAATAAATATGTGCGTGTATATATGTGTGTCTGTATTTGTGTGAAATGGTAAAAGGTATAGGAGATTATGTATATATAATATTCAAATTATATAGAGTTATATATAAATTATTTATTTATAAATATATATTATATAAATACATACATTATATTTATTTATATAAATATCCCAAGTACAGATATATATTATGTATATTTATATATAATATGTATATTTCATATATGTAACCCAGAGAATCAAAAATATTGTCATAACAAGCAGTGTTAAAGATAGTATTTGTAAATGTGAATTATGCACACAAAGCTGTGAAGATTGCATATTAAGAAAAATTGAGTAAAGTTTAAATTTATTTGTTTTAATTTAATTGATTGATTAGAAATTTGTGAAGTGTAGGTGTTTCATTTACATATGGAACAAGTGTCACACACACAAAAAGTTGTTCCATAAACATTATTTAATTTTAACTGTGAAATATATAAAGAAATCCGTGTCTTCTCACATAGGGAAAACTAATAATTTATGTCACCTTCAATAACGCGGATGGCTTAACTTCTACCACTATCATTACTGTGGTTTATACTGCTCTCGTTGCATAGACAGATTGTGGTGGAAATGTTAGATAAGCCATCTGATCCGCTCTCATTTCAGTCTATCATCTGGAACTGCAGGGAAGACATAAACTCTGTTTCCCCCATCACTGTGCAGCTCAGATTCTTGTGGTCCTGGCTGAATCATGGTCCCATCTGGCAGCTGCAGCCTCGTTCTGGAGCCAAGTGGTCTGGAGCACACCTCCTGGTTTCCATAATGAAGCCAAGTTATTATGCTCCTGAAGCCAGGATTTAAGAAAGTTATTGTTTCTCCTCAGAGTGTAGACAAAATGGTGTACTCTTGTATCCAGCAGTTGACTCAATAACTTCCTCGTTACAGTGGAGGTAGTGGTTCTCTTGAGGGGCAAATCTGATAGTGGTGTCCAGAAAGGAATTCATGCAAGCCAAAATTAGAGCCTGCCGCCAGAGCCTTCTCAGCAATTTTCTAAGCATTTAAATTCCCACATCTAATCAGTTAGTGCCTGAAATATCTAAAATTACTTCCGTTATCTACATAAGAAAACTTGATGGTTACACAGATTGTTTCCTGACAAAACCTTATGTAATTTCCTGTACCTCGACTTTATTACATATTATGTTCCTTAATTTGAGCAGACTAGAATTTAAAAGAGTTATTAAAAATGTAAATGCTAGGATGCTTATTTGAGTGGTTTTCATTAATTACGATAATAATACATTGTACATTTCAACCAATACTTATTTATTCAACGTGGGTCACATGCCAAGATACTGGTGTGGATCCTGGAGATTTAACAGTAAATTAGAGTTCCCACTCTCTAAACTGTCACTGTATATTAGGAGGAAAAGACAAATAACGACTAAATGAATATACAGCTCAGTAATGCCACAGTGAAAATCATGTGTGAGGTAAAAAGAAAACGGTTTTTTGTTTGTTTGTTTGTTTTACATAACAGGCATAGCTATACAACAGAGACCCACAAAAAAGAAGAATCAGTACTTTGTTTGCCTGCAGCAATAAACCATTTAGTGTTGCTAACCCCTAGAAGACAAAGGGATGAGAGGCCGAGTAGAGACTCAGTAGTCAGGCAGACTCCATCGTGAACGGCACCGTGTGTGCATTGATAGCTAATTTGAACATGACCAAGGAGAAAGGGGTCAACATTGGTGTAATCTCAACTAAGAAAACTCACATGACCATATGTCAATTTGAATAATATCTTTTTCAGCATTTGTGAGGAGGTGAGGTCAAGGACATGATATAAGCACTAAATCACTGTAGAAATAGCAGAGGCCAGAGGGAGTGATATTTAAAGGTAATTTCTAGCTCCATGTTGACTGGTGCAGAAGCTTAAAGAAGAAAACTGTCTCCGACGGTGATCACGCTCTGGCCTGAGCAAATGGATGTATGGCTGACCACGCTGATTAAGATTAAAACCCAAATGAAGAAAATAAAGATGAAAAGTAGATTTGGACTGAAACATGGACATGATAATAAATTCAGTTTGGAGAGATGACAGTCTAAATTAATATTCCCATGGATTTTCATGGAAATGTTTATATTAGATGTTGGGTTTTGAGTTCAGCAGAGCTGGAAGCTGGAAGCGCAAATGTGTGTCATGGCATATTCACCACCGGACAGCCCTTTAGACCGGCCCTGCTGCTGATAACTTCTCTCAGTTCCCCTTACATAATTAGTTCCACTAACCAACATTCCATCTGACTGTTTCATTTTTTATAGGTTAGTATCTTCAATCAGGTTATAATCAAGTTGTGCCCATTAATGATCCTTTTTCTATTTCCAATGTCATTTTACATATCTGCCCCATGAATAACTTTTTCTTGATTTTTTCTGTTGATCTTATATTTTTTATATTTTCTGTGCGATTCACTAGGATGTGGCTAGATGGTACATACACACTGATTCTCTTATTTTCTGTAAACTCAAAATTCTATTCTGGAGTAGCATTCTTTTCTCTTTTCGCAAGTAGAATAATTGTTTAAATAAAGCTAAAGTAAAGTGCCAGCGTTATCCATGGAAACTATATATCTATTTTCCAAACACAATTATATTTGGGAGATATTTGATATAGAATATAATGCATTCATACAATGTGTGTGTATGTGTCTGTATCTCATAGGTATCTAAAACTTTTCAAACAGTTCCACATTCTAACATATACACACATGCAAGCTAATCCACAAATCACGTGTGCACACACACACACATTGGTCAGCTATATGTGGTTTCTACTTCATTGAAAATTTGACCAGACTGTTGACTATTTAATAAATGGAATTTGAGAAGGCCAAGGGAAGAGCACGATCAGATTTTCTCTGAAATAGTAGAAAAAGCCTTTTACACTTTAAAATATTCACAGTTATAGAGACAAATAGTACTTCACAAGATTTATTGTATGGAAACTATTGTAGGCTGAAAAAATATTTCTGTATTATGTGATTTTGTATCACTATATTACGAAAGTTAGAAGATACATCTAGGTTCATCAAAGTGAAATGGTTAAAAAAGGTAAACATTCTTATAATAGAATATTACACAGTTCTTCAAAATAAGATTATAGGAAAATAATTAATAATTCACAGTGTACTTATAACATGAATTATATGATACAATAAAAAATAAGTATTAGGGATGCCTGGGTGGCTCAGTCGGTTAAGTGGCTGCCTTCGGCTCAGGTCATGATCCCAGCGTCCTGGGATCGAGTCCCACATCCGGCTCCTTGCTCGTCAGGGAGCCTGCTTCTCCCTCTGCCTCTACCTGCCACTCTGTCTGCCTGTGCTCACTCTCTCTCTCTCCCTCTCTCTCTGACAAATAAATAAATTAAAAAAAATTTTTTTAAAAATAAGTATTAAAGATAATCAATTTTATAATACGTTAATTTTTAAAGTTCTTTCTAATGAAGTTATAGGGTGATTTTTACTTCTACTTCCATATATTTTAAAACTAAAAGTAAAAATGATGTTATAAAAACAAAGTGAAATTCTGGAAATTGTCCTTGAATTCACTAACTTTTGAATAAGTCTCATTGTATTTTATTATAATTAAAAACAAAGAAAGAGATAATACTGGCAACATTCCCTTGCCTCACCTTTTACTTGATGTATCAAATAAAAACATAACCAAAAAGCATTTTTATATGGTACACATTATTATTATTATTGTTATTATTGCTATATAGTTGGCATAATTAGAAACTTTATTGAGTATATTGATTGATATATGATTGTTGATGATCTAGTATTGATTATATATTGCTGATATGGAGAACCATATAATATAAAGCATAGATAAGTCCATTATATAAATTCTTCATACAAAAAGGTAGCTATGAGCAAAGAATTTCATGTTGGTGGGAAGACATCAGTGTCCATACACATAAATTAAGGACATTAATGTTAGTGTTCAGAAGTTTATAAATACAAGTATTTTCTTAGAGGTAATCTCTGAAAATTGGGTAATATTTGATCCTGTATGTTTTGCCTTAGAAAACAATCTGATCCATAATGAAACTTAGAAGAATCTTATTATAAATTAGGTATCAGCCAAAGAGGCCAACCATTTTTTTTTAAGATTTTATTTATTTATTTGACAGACAGAGATCACAAGCAGGCAGAGAGGCAGGCAGAGAGAGAGGAGGAAGCAGGGTCCCTGCCAAGCAGAGAGCCCGACGTGGAGCTTGATCCCAGGACCCTGGGATCATGACCTGAGCCGAAGGCAGAGGCTTTAACCCGCTGAGCCACCCAGGTGCCCCAAACCATTTTTTCTAAGTAATTTACTCATCAAATTTGAAAAGACAGAAAAAAAAAGTTTTAAGACAATAGTAGAAGCATAGCTGTATGTATGTAATAACTATTATATTATATTTATCATATATAAAGTAGTATATATGTGAACCATCTAAGTTTTTAACCATTAAGACAAAAACTGGACATTTTGAAATAAAAATATATTGGGTATTATGTACAAAAAATGTATAGGACACAAAAATAATATAAGGCCTAAGGCAGGTTAATTGGGAAAAGTTTAAGAATCAGCTGGAACACTGTTCTTTTCTCAGGAGGGATCTGCTAATGAGCTTGCTCTAGTATGATCTTATGTTTCCCTGGTACTTTATACTATCACTTAATAACCAATTGAGAATACTGGTATTAAGACATTAAAGATGAACCCGGATGAGTGTGTTTCCCCCCTGCTGAGTCTCTGTATTAATTTCTTAAGCTCAGTTGTTTTTTCTATAACTTGTCTTTGGCCTCTTATATGCACTGTTCCTAACTTTATATAGGAATCACGTTAACACTTAAAAATTAACTTCTCAGGCAGTATGTAGCATAAGAAACCAAAGAAAGCCAAACAAATTACAATAAAATTTAATACTATATCAGTAAACATTTGTAATGCCTTTTACTGAGTACGAATAAAACAATGGCTTTTTCATCTCATTCCTAAACAGAAAGAGAAAAGATCAAGTAGTTGTTCAAAGATATTATTTCTACATATTACTGGTTATATAAAAAATTAAACTAACTAGTCTGATCATTTTTGACACTTATTATTATTATTATTATTATTAAGAAAAGGAGTAGTCTAAGGGGCGCCTGGGTGGCTCAGTGGGTTAAAGCCTCTGCCTTCAGCTCAGGTCATGATCCCGGGGTTCTAGGATGGAGCCCCGCATCTGGCTTTCTGCTCCGCGGGGAGCCTGCTTCCTCCTCTCTCTCTGCCTGCCTCTCTGCCTGCTTGTGATCTCTGTCTGTCAAATAAATAAATAAAATCTTTTAAAAAAATTAAAAAAAAAGAAAAGGATTAATCTATATAGTGATTTCATAGCAAGACAGATATATTTTCATATTACATGATTACCATTCTCACTGAGAAGACTAACCACCAAATATGTAAAATTTTTAGATTTGATTTCTACTATGTGAAAATTATTCAGTAGAAGTTATTTTAGGAAGAAATAAAAATTATTTGAAGGGAAATCTTTGATACAAACATATCTTAAAATTACAAATACATTAAAAACCTGCCAAAAATTAACTTACATGTTTTTCAGCTAAAATTCACAGAGGAAGTAATTAGAGTATTTTTAATATATTTATTAATAACAATAAAAAACTGAGTAACAACTGAAATTCTATAGAAATGAATTATTATTATTTCTAAAGATTTTATTTACTTATTTGAGAGAGAGAGAGAAAGCACAAGCAGAGGGAGCAGCAGAGAGGGAGAGGGAGAAGCAAGCTCCTCGCTGAGCAGGGAGCCCGATGTGGGGCTCAATCCCAGGACCCTGGGATTATGACCAGAGGCGAAGGCAGATACTTAACTGACTGAGCCACCCAGGCACCTGAGAAGTGAATTATTATTGAATGCAAAGTGTATTTTTAATCATTATTTTTTTCTTTTTTAGTGAATAAATCATATAATTTTCCTCATAAACAAACTAAGTTTTATTTGGGATAAGAGGTCCATATAATTGGGAAAACTGCTATTTCAAATATGATTTAGGTTTTTATCTCAAAACAAGAATTCAGATGCATTCAATTGAAGACTACAAAGACAAAGAAGTCAATCAATTAATCTTGAATGACTGATTTTACTATGCTGAAGTATATCCCAGGTTTCTGACACCAGCCTCTTCCTTGAAAAAGCTGGATCCTACCAGCAGTATAGATTGAGTAACAAGAAACTGGTAATACAGCTCTGCCCTCAAGCAGGTTAGGGATACGTGGAGAAAATGCAAATTTAAAGGAAACAAGGAACACAATCACATGTTATAACTTCGGTAACGGAGTAACTTCTGTGTCACTCTAAGCCAGAGACCTGAAAATCAACAGGTGAGGCCAGAGGAGAGAACCTATGTTGAGAAATGCAAAGAAAGCATCCTAGGAAGTAGTTTGCAGGAAGACTAATGCACATGAGCAAAGAAAGCCTTGCAAGAGTGTGAGAACACAACATCACAATAAACGGCAAGAATTTCAGCATCCACCATGCCAGTGGGACAAGGCCACGTGAGGGATGGTGAAGGAGAATCAAGCACGGGTCGGATCATGAAGATGTGCTCCATACTGAAGCATTTTTCTCCATTGCTGGGAGCAATTGCCTTCCACTAACGAGTTGTAAGCAAGGGAATCTGGGTGTTCAAAAGTATACTTTAGTTCAGAAGACGCATTGGAACACTTTTTAAAAAGGACCAGTTAGTAAAAAATTTTGGTTTTGCTTGCAATGCTGTTTCTGTTAAAAGTACTCAGTTCTAATACTACAGCTTGCATGTAGCCAGACACTACATAAGGATAAAATGTAAGGGTATGGAATATCTGAAAATGGCAGTTGGGAGTTGACCCAGGGACTGTGGTTTGCCAATTCCTAATTTAGAAAGACCATGCTGGCCTCGTGAATAATGGCTGCCAGTGGGAACACAAACTAAGTAAGTGTAGTTACATTGTAGGACCTTGGAATTAGGAATGAAGAATTATATTCTTCATTATAAGTTATTTAAGTTATAAAATGCAAAGGACTCAGCCACAGATTAGATGCAAGGTTTAAGGGAGAAATTTCACATGAGATGACTCCCAAATTATTGACTTGGACAAACAGTTTTATGGTGGTAATTCTGGTCAATGAGAATAGTAGATTCAGGAAAGTAAAGACAAATAGAAGTTAAATTTGTGTATATAAAGTCTTAGATGCCGCTAGAGATCCAGAGAAAGCTTTTGAGTGAGTAACTTTAAAGTGTTCCGTATAAAGGGAGAAAGGTCTAATCTGGACTTTAATACCCGAGAGCTAACCAAAGACATAAAAGGAAATAAAATTATTTACTGGTAAGACTCAGTTTGAGATGTAAATAGGGCTTAGGAAGAATTTCTTAATTAAATTTAGTTAAATTTACAGACCTAGAAAACTGAGTATGCAAAGGAAATTTAAGATAAATAGCCAGAGAAATATGGCCAGAGATGTAATGATGCATTAAAGGAGAGAGACTCTAGCTTCCAGGCAGCTCAAAGGAACATTTTCCCACTCTTGCAGCAACAAAGAAGCTCAACAAACTTCTAACTCATGTGTTTATTCCAACCCACTGGACACGTGTCACAGAGAAATCCAGAGGCTTAAATTCTAAAGAAAATGGGGCACAAGGTATCTGTGAAGAGGGAGAAAAATGAGAGGATATACTCACCCCAGATTGATGCAACTGGATGTAGATCCAGAGTTCACCCTGAAAAAATGACAAGTGACTCTTGAGTAACGACGGGAAGGACAGTGTGAAAACCTGGGAACAACAGGAATTGGAGGAATCATGCAGCTCTTTCTCCAGGAACTCTATTGAGAACTCCCAGAAAATACAGGAAAGATGGCTAAAAATTACCCATGGTGGATGCTACTGGAAAGAAGGCTTGTGAGAAGAGCATAAAACTGCTTAGATCCTCCTCTTTTTTTTTTCTATGGTGAGTAAAATGCCTTAATCTGTGAGAGAAGAGCAACAAGCATTGGGGTCCCTCGTGCACTGGTGAAAACACAAGGCAGCTGGAGGAAGAGAACAAGGTGTGGTAAGTCCCACTGAGCCCAATGCCACAGCTGGGGGACTGGCAGGATGACCAGGAAGGCCAGACCTCCAAGACATGGGGACATACTCGTATCTGAGACTAGGTGATTCAGAGCAAGGAGACATACATCCTCCAACCCCTCAACAACCAACTAACAAGAGTTGAATAATAAGACAGCAATAAAGTCCTCAGAAAGTGACAGAGGAGGAGAAAGGGTACTCAAAGATGCACCCTCAGACATATAGCACAAAATCCTTGACCTCAAAATCAAGCAGACATGCTATGGTAAGTCAGTTTTCAACTTAATTTCAAGGTATCTTTGTAAGAATTTAAAGTCTGAAGTATAATATGTATAAAGATAGCAATCACATATCTCAGCCCTAGCCCAAACCCTACATAGATTAGCTCAACCGCCTCACTGAAGTTCTAGCAGGAAATGAAGGGGATGATCATTTTCTGATATAAATACCATATTGGTATCTACAAATTCTGCAAGGCATGCCCCATTGTCATTTGAAACACTCATCAGAACCACACTAAGATGTTATACACATATTAAATCTACCTGTTAGGGTTTTAACATTATTATAACTCACATAGAAAATGTTCTAATGGGGGTGCCTGGGTGGCTCAGTTGGTTAAGTGACTGCCTCCGGCTCAGGTCATGATCCTGGAGTTCCAAGATTGAGTCCCACATCGGGCTCCCAGCTCCACGGGGAGTCTGCTTCTCCCTCTGACCTGTCTCACTCTGTTTCTCTCTCTCTCTCTCAAATAAATAAATAAATCTTAAAAAAGAAAAGGTTCTAATAGAAAAAGGGAACAATATGCCAAATGAGATAGGTAATTTTTATAAAACAATGGAAAGCAAAATCAAATGGAAATGCTAGAAATAAAAAACACTAACAGATATGTGACAGAATGCCTTTTCCAGGATTCACAGTAGAAACAACGCAGCCAAGAAAAGAATTAGTGATGAGCAGATAGGTCAATGGAAATTACACCAACTGAAGCACAAAGAGAAAAATATTTTTTAAAAATCAAATTCAATTTCCAAGGTATGTAGGTCAATATCAAAACTTCTAAAAGACGTATAATTAGAATCCCAGAAGGAAATGAAAAAGAGAAGGGCAGAAACAAGTACTTGAGAAAATATTGACAGCAGTTTTTGCAAATGTAAAAGTGAGACACATCAAAATGCTGATATAAAAATCAGACACAATACAAGAAATTTTTCTGAAAAACACAGAACATATCATATTCAAACTGCTGATAACAAAGTACAAAGACAAAACCTCGAAGGTAGGTTGAGTAAAAGGAGCGGTGACACAGAGAAACAAAAGTAAAAACTATAGTTGACTCCTTGTCAGAAATCATGGAAGCAAAAAGACAGAAGGAATGATATTTTTTAATGTTGAAAGAAAAATAATGCCAACCTAAAATTTTATACTCAGTGATAAATATACATTAAAAATGAAGGCTTTCTTGACAAATACCATATGTTGTCACTTATATGTGGGATTCCCCCCAGAAAGCCTTATAGATACAGAGAACTGATTTGTGGTTGCCAAGGGTGGAGTGGGGGATGGGCAAAACAGGTAAAGGGAGTCAAAAGGCATAAACTTCCAATCATAAAATAAGTAAGTCCTGGAGACATAATGTAGAGCATGATGACTATAGTTAATGATATTGAATTTTATATTTGAAAGTTGCTAAGAGAGTAGATCTTAAAAGTTCTCATCACAAGAAAAAAATTCCCTAACTTTGTATGGCAGTGGATGCTATCTAGAGTTACGCTGGTGATCATTTTGCAATATATACAAATATTGAATCATTATGTTGTAATGAAACCAATATATGTTTCTTGTAGTTCAATTATACCTCAATTAAAAAAATTTTTGAAGCCTTTCTCCAACGAAATCTGAAGAAATCAGAGCAGTCCGATCCACTCTTTAAAAAATGTTAAATACTGGGGCTCCTGGGTGGCTCAGTGGGTTAAAGCCTCTGCCTTCAGCTCCGGTCATGATCTCAGGATCCTGGGATCGAGCCCCACATCGGGCTCTCTGCTCGGCGGGGAGCCTGCTTCCCTTCCTCTCTCTCTGCCTGCCTCTCCGCCTACTTGTGATCTCTGCCTGTCAAATAAATAAATAAAATCCTTAAAAAAAATGTTAAATACCTTTCTTCTGAGAGAAGAATAAGGTATCAAATCCATTAAAAAAATGAAGGAAATTAAAGTAACATTCAATCCATTTTTAAAATATTTTAATTTTTCTAAAAGATTATACACTGTCTATGGAAGCATGTATTGTGTATTAATACCATATATAAAAGTAGATGGTATCGAAAAGATAGACCAAAGGATGGGGGAAAAGAAATAGGACTATAGAATAAGAAGTTCTTACATTACACAGGAAGGGTAGAATATTATTTTAAGGAAGATTTTGATTACTTAAAGAGATACATATTTGTGGAGCATAAGGAATAACAAATTTGGGGAGCATAAGGAATAACACGGAGGACATTGGGAGATGGAGAAGAGAAGGGAGATGGGGAAAATTGGAGGGGGAGACAAACCATGAGAGACTGTTGACTCTGAGAAACAGTTTGAGAGTTTTGGAGGGTAGAGGGGTGGGAGGTTGGGTGAGCCTGGTGGTGGGTATTATGGAGGGCATGCATTGCATGGAGCACTGGGTGTGGTGCATTAACAGTGAATTCTGGAACACTGAAAAGAAATTTAAAAAATAAATTAATTAATTGAAAAAAAGAGATACATTATAAAATCTAAGTAAGCCAACTATTTTTTCAAGAAGGTATAACTAATGCATCACCACAAGAGAGAAAATGGAATTTGATAATGTATTCAACTAATAAAATAGTAGGCAGACAAGGGAGGAAAAATGAAACAAAGGACAGACAAAATAGAGGAGGCTTGTGAGTTGGTAAATTACAAGCCAGCATTATCACCTTAAATATGAATATTTTAACACACCAGTTGAAGGAGCTTGTCAGATTGAGTAAATTAGCAGATGCAAATATACATTTCCTATAAAGAAAATCACTTTAAATATTTAAATAATTATCAAATCACATTTCTGACATATAACTTGAATTCGTATTTTATAAATGACTATTAAAACAGTAAGGTAACAAACAAAATAAAAAGTGATCAAGAATGCAAAGCACTTGGAGCTCTTTCTCCTAGAGGGCTTTGATTTGAGAGCAGTTTTAGAAATCAGATGAACAATTTGTTATTCATTCACTGATGCTCCTCATATATGACCAAGCAATCTATCTGCTATCCTACTCCTGGATATCAACTCAAGAGATGAGAAAAAATATATTTACATAAAATATTTATGTGGCTGTTTTATTTTATTCACAATTATCAAAAATTGGAAATGAAAAAAGTTGGAAATGAGGCATATGTCCTTCAACTGGAAAATTAATAAACAACTATGATATACTCATAAAAACAACTATGAGTACCAAGCAAGTACAAACTATTGATTCTTGCAAAAATATTAGTGAACCTTAAAATTAATTTTCTAAGTGAAAGAAGCCAGTCCTCAAAGGACACATATTGCGCTATTCCATTTATGTTACATTCTGGAAAGAAATTAGATCAGTGTTTGCTGAGGGCCAGAGGCTGTGCAGTTTATAAAGGTGCAGAATGAAAAAGAAAGGTGTAGCACCAGGGAGTTTTTGTGGTAATGGAACAGCTCGGTGTGAAATTGTGGTGGTGGACACATGATTCTATATACATTTCTACATGTGCAGAACTGTAGTCAACCAAAGGCATATTTTGCTTTATGTAAATGTTATGGTCATTTTCAGAGGGAGATGGAGAGCTCGCCCCCGATGTAGTTGAGATGTGGAGACCAACGACTTCACATGCATATAAAAGGAATATGAAAGGCTTATTATTCACGTATCTGAAGTATCTGGGGGAGAGCAGGGAAGGCCTCTCAAGGAATTTAAGATGGCCTGAGACAACAAGGGGAATAAGTAGCTTGGGGTTTTACTGTGGGTAGGGAAAGGGACTGGTACCAGAGTTCCCTCCATTTGAGGGCAAGGGCTTACCTGCTTTGGATTCCCACTGATACCACAAGAGGGAGTACTCTGGTTTCCTAATCTGCTTGCCCAAATGAGAGGCGCTAGGGAAGAGAGATGTGTTACCTGGTATGGAAAGGTCAAAAGCAGTGCAGTGGGCAAAACAGATAAGGATTATAAGGGTCATACGGCGAATTTTATCATAAACTTTTTATACTCACCCGTCTGTATATTTTATTGATCAAAAGATCTGTGTCAAAATGTAAATATTGGCTTTGAATTTCATCTCAATCTCCAGATGCATGATATACAAATGTAATAAAATTATGTTTTATTTTTTTTTCAATAAAACCATTTCAGGTGTTTCAATGTCGCTAATAAGGGAAAACAAACAAAAAGGAGATCGATGGGGAATAAAACTTACAGTTATGCTGAGAGGCATTACAAGGGCATATAGATTGAAATCATGGTCCAAAAATAATATGTATGCATTGGGCAGTCAGTTGTACATAATGAAACAGGAAAATGGTTATTAAACTTCTGAAATACACTTGTCATGTCATCTATCTTTCCATGTCAGATATATAGCTTGGCTGGATATCTACATGTTCAATTTTATTTCTGAGCTCTCTCTTGCTTTTACTGTCACATACAATACCCATAGTTCGTCTTTAAGGATGTTATCAATTTTTTAAATTTCTCTGCTTTGCTCCTACCTCTTTCCTGTAGAGGTTATATTGGGTATATAAGACTCTTCTCTCCAGCAATCTATCTCCAGTCCTTTAGATGTTTTAGGGTAGAATACCTACAAAACAAAGAAAGTTTTATTTAATCAGCAAATATTGTTGGGCTCTTACCAAATCCCAGTGTCTAGTCTACATTCTAGAAATAAAGAAGAAAGACAACAAGAACAAATCCCAAGCCTCAGAAAATTTATATTCTAGAGAGGGGATAGAGAAACTTAATATTAAAAAATACACAAAATAATTTTAGATATTGTTAAAAGGTTTGAAGGAATACAGTAAGATAATGCTACAGAGCAAGTGGAGGTGGGAAGTGACAAGGTAAGTCCTAAGTGGATGATATTCAAACTAAGACACAAATGTAGAGAAAGATAAAGCCATTAGAAGACACAAAGGAAGAGTTACAGGCAGAAGACACTGCAAATGCAAAATGGTGATGTAGGAACAAGCTTGATGTGCTCAAACATAATAATGCAAATATTAAGTTTGTTCCACAGAAAGTCTCTGGGACACTCATGGGAGCCAATGAAAGCTTTAATTATCAAGCCTCACGATTTAAATAAACCAGGGAGGGGCACCTGGGGGGCTCAGTAGGTTAAGCATCTACCTTCAGCTCAGGTCATGATCCCAAGGTCCTAGATTCAGTCACATACCTGGATCCTTGCTCAGCAAGGAATCTGCTTCTGCCCCTCCCTCAGCCTTTCTCTCTGTCTCTCTCTCTTTCTCTGACAAATAAATAAAATCTTTAAGAAAGAAACAAACAAACAAACTAGGGAAGATCCAGGACATTTATAGCATGAGCATTCTGAAATTGTGCAATTTATTGAAGCTTCATAAAATATTTCATAACATTTTTATGTTTCATATCGATACCTAAATTTATATATGGTGACTTGATTAAATTTATATAGCAAAAAAAAGTTAAAAGTCAACATGTACTATCTGCTGGATGAACTTTCAGTATGAAATAAGACAAATGCGTGGCAGTATATTGTTTCAAATCGTGTGAAGGCCTTGTGGAACAGATCTACCCGAGGACTGTATTAGAGAATGCTCTTTGTTCCACTTATGATCTCCTATTGATAAGATCCTAGGTAGAGTGAACTTACAGAATGACTCCTGGTAGAAAAGATAGCTCTAAAGGTTAGAGTTCTTTGCCCTAAATTCTATTAACCACTTTTATACTTAACAGCAAATTTATTTTAACATTCTTTTATTAGCTTTCTATAATTACCCAACTCCTTAAATGCTCGCTGAACAAGCCTTACCATCTTTCTGTTTCCCTCATTAACTAGTGAGTAGAATGAAATTGTCAATGGATATTCATTTTACATTTGTAGAGGAATCATGCTTTAAACTTTTTTGTGATTGTATTTTAACAGACATATGAAACAGTTTTCCAATCGACATATGGATGTAATGTAACAGGGCACAAAATGCAAATATCTTAATGCTTACTTTGGTTCAGAATTTGTGTTTTGCTTCCTGCCAAGAATTGCTACATAAATACATGTTTAAGTTTGTCTGTACTAAACTGTATTACACTGTTTGTAATAATGTAAGATTTCTTGTGAGACAAAGATTGTTTGTGACATAACTATGTACATGTGTATAGTTTTGAAGGAGAAAAGTCACTCAATTTTAAAATTTTAATTCTAGGGGAACCTGGGTAGCTCAGTTGGTTAAGCAATTGCCTTTGGCTCAGGTCATGATCCTGGGGTCCTGGGACCGAATCCCATATTGGGCTCCCCATTTGATGGGGAGTCTGCTTCTCCCTCTGACCTCTTCCCTTTCACGTTCCCTCTCTCATGCTCTCTTTCTCAAACAAAGAAATAAAATCTTAAAAAAAAATAAAATAAAGTTTTAATTCTAGTAAATTTGTTATTGCAGTTACACCTCATCTGACTATTCTTATTAATATTTCCCACAAATAAAAATAGTCTTCTCTTATATGAGTAAAGAAATCAGAATGTAATACCATCTCAACAAAAATGTATCCTTTTGTGGAAAATTCTACATATACAAATGTACTTATGTGTACTTTATTTTACTTTTTTCAGTTAAATTTTATTTTTTTCTTGTGTTCTGTTAGTCACCTATATGTACTTTCAGCAAACTTAGAATTTTTGGTATGTAAATTTTGAGATAAGTCAATTATTTTTAATATGGTTTTTATATTTTTCTCAAGACCTACACATGGGAAAAAACATGGATGAGATTGACATAAGCTATATTTCAATACGCGGTGGTTTCACGGAATTTTTTTTTAAATGCATGAATATAATAAAGAACCTTCTGCTCACACAGACCCCATCAGCACCTTCTCAGAACTTGTTTTGGGGTAGGTGGCAGTGAACAGGAAAAGGAAGCACTCGTTAGAAAAAAGTTTCGGGGCTCCTGGGTGGCTCAGTGGGTTAAAGCCTCTGCCTTCAGCTCAGGTCATGATCCCAGGGTCCTGGGATTGAGCCCCGCATCGGGCTCTCTGCTCAGCGGGGAGCCTGCTTCCTCCTCTCTCTGCCTGCCTCTCTGCCTAATTGTGATCTCTGTCAAATAGATAAAATCTTTAAAAAAAAAAAAAAAAAGAAAAGAAAAAAGTCTCATGGTTTCATTGCACAGTCATGCCCATATTTGAAAACAAGGGTGAAGCACATATTTGAAACCTACACATTTGAAGGGACTCAAATATCGATTTTAAAGATAGGGAAGATTACCATAAACAGTGTAGAGTATGACCTATCTGAAAGCAAATTTTGGAAAGTTAAGCAAGTCTAAATACTTAGTAACAGGAGCAAATGGGGAAATAGAAATGAAAATAGTTGTGTTTTATATTTTAGAAATATGATATAGAATTGAGGTGATTTGGAGACGCTAATTTTCCTCACCGCAGGATAATTAGGAAGGGAAAAAAACTGGTCAGCAATTATAGAAAAAGGAAATAAACACAAGCAATAAAGAAACTAAATGTGTTTCCAGGAAAATAATTGAAATTACAAAAGAGGAAAAGTCCAAGTAATATCCAACACATATACGCACCCCCCATCAGATGACATATCCAATGAGGGACTGAGTTGAAATATACACCAAAGGAAAATGTCCGGCCACGTGTCTGCTATGGGTAGGCTAACAATGTACCATATATTTGGGCTTGTTAAGAGAAAGTAACAAAACTGTGTGTTTTTCTTCACCAGAATATTACTCTGCCTCTCTGGGGCCATAGTGGAAGCAGGATTCAGGAAGAAAAACTCAATGGTTTCCAGCCAGGTAATTAAAAATTTAAAAAGAATAAAAAGTAATAATACACTTTTTGAAGAGAATTAGAGATGTGAAGGAACATCTTTTGCATATATTTTATCTAAAACAAATTGAGATGAGTTTATTATTTTCTACTTGAGAATAGATAGGAGTCTCAAAAAGATTTCCGTTAAGCTTAGGAAAGTGATTGGCAGATAATGTAGTAACCATTTATACAAATTTAGCCTGCACAAACTACCATTATATTGTATGGTGAATTCTGAGTTACTCTTAATATCCTATACTCACTGCAATTCTGCCTAGACCATCTTCATAATTCAAGTGGATGGTGTACTTTTTATACCAGGGACTAAAAAGGGCAGGAGAGTAGTTCATGGATACATGAACACATTTGAGAAGGTAAATGGAACTAAGTCTGCCTATTTTGTCTTTATGCTTGAAGATAGAAATTTTTCCTTATATATTCATCTTCTCATTAAGAGAGGTGGCTTTGGAAATAAAATAACATTGGGCTGTATGTAGAAGTAAATATAGGCATATTTCATTTTATGGTGATTCACAGGTATTGGATATTCATTTATTTATTTATTTTTACAAATTGAAGGTATATGGCAACCCTGTGTCCAGTAAGTCTATCAAAACCATTTTTCCAGTATGATTTGCTCACTTGATGTCTCTGTGCCACATTTTGGTAATTCTCATGATATTTCAAACTTCTTCATCATTATTATATTTGCTATGATGATTTGTAATCAGTGATCTTTGATGTTACTATTGTAATCATTAGGGCACCAAGAACCACATATGATGGTGAGCTTAATAAATGTGCCTGTTCTAACTGTTCCACTAGCCATTCCGCCATCTCTCCCTCTCCTCAGGCTTCCTCAATCCCTGAGACACAACAATATTGAAATTAGGCCAATTAAAGCCCCATGATGGCCTCTAAGTGTTTAAGTGAAAAGAGGAGTAGCATGTCTCTCACTTTAAATCAAAACCTAGAAATGATGAAGCTTAGCGGGGAAGGCATGTCAAAAGCCAAGACAGGCTGAAAGCTAGGCATCCTGTGCCAGTTAACCAAGTTGTGAATACAAAGAAAAAGTTCTTGTAGGAAATTGAAAGTGTTTCCCCTGTGGACAAATGATAAAACAAAACAAAACAAAACAAAACAAACAAACAACAAAAAAACCTTATTGCTGATGTGGCAAAAATTTGAGTAGTCTGGCTAGAACATCAAACCAATCACAACATTCCTTTAAATCAAAGCCTGACTCAGAGTAAGACCCTAATTCCTCCCTTTAATTCTGTGAAGGCTCAGAGAGTTGAGGAGGCTACAGAAGAAAAATTTGAAGCTAACAGAGGTTGGCTGGTGAGGGTTAGGGAAAGAAACGATCTCCATAACATGAAGGTACAAGGCTGGGCAGCAAGTGCTGGTATGGAAGCTGCTGCAAATCATCCAGAAGGTCCAGCTCAGAGAATTCAGGAGGGTGGCTACACTCAACAGCAGGGTTTCAGTGTAGACCAAAGAGCCTTCACCTGGAAGAAGATGCCATCTAGGACATTCATAGCTGGAGAGGACAAGCCAATGCCTGGCTTCAAACATTCAAAGGACAGGCTGACTCTCCTGTCAGGGGCTAATGCAGCTGATGACTCTAGGTGGAAGCCAATACTCATTCACCATCCTGAAAATCCTATGGCCCTTCAGAATTATGCTGAATCTACCCTACCTGTGCTCCATAAATGAACAATACAGCCCAAATGACAGCAAATCTGTTTACAACAATTACTGAATATTTTAAGCCCTGTATTGAGGCCTGCTGCTGAGAGAAAAATTTTCCTATTAAATTATTACTTCTCCCTGACAGTGTGCCTAGTCACCCCAGAGCTCTGATGGATCCCTGTACGGTGAGATTAATGGAGTTTTATAGCTGCTAACACAACATTCATTTGCAGCCCACAGAGCAAGAAGTCATTTTGACTTTCAAGTCTTGCTATTTAAGAAACATTTCATAAGGCTACAGCTGCCACAGATAGCAATTCCTCTGGTGGATATGAGCAAAGAAAGTTGAAAAACTTCTGGAAAGGATTCACCACTCTAGATGCCGTTAAGAACATCTGTGATTAGTGGGAAGAGGTCAAAAGATCAACATTAACAGGTGTTTGGAAGAAGAGGATTCCAACTCTCATGGATGACTTTGTGGCGTTCAAGCCTTTGATAGAGGAAGGAGATACAGACGTGTTGGAAACAGCAAGAGAATTAGAATTAGAAGAGAAGCTCGAAGACGGAACTGAGCTACGGCAATCTCATGATCAGTGTGGAGTGGATGAGGCACTGCTTCTCATCATGAAGCAAGTGATGTGGTCTCTTGAGAAGGAATCTATTCCTGGTGAAGATGTTGGGCAGATTGTTGAAATGACAACAAAGAATTTGGACTACTACAAAAACTCACTTGATAAGGCAGCAGCAGGGTTTGGGAGGACTGAGTCCACTTTGAAAGTGGTTCTGCTGTGGTAAAATATTATCAAACAGCATTTTACAGAGAAATATTTCATAAAAGGAACCACCCATCGATGTGGCAAACTTCACTGTTGTCTTATTTTAAAAGAAATTGCCACAGCTACCCCAGCCTTCAGCTACCACCACCCTGATCAGTCAGGATTGTCAACATCGAGGCAAGACCCTCCACCAGCAAAATGATTACAACTTGCTGAAACCTCTGATGGTCGTTAGCGTTCTTTTAGCAATAAAGTATTTTTTTAATTAAGATATATATTTTTGATATAATGCTGTTGCACACTTACTGGACTACAGTATAGTGTAAACATGATTTTATATGCACTGGGAAACCAAAAAAAGTCATTTTGCTCACTTTATTGCTTTATTCATTTTCTGGCCTTATTGTGGTGATCTGGAACCAAACTCACAGCATCTCTGAGGTCTGCCTATAAAACATTAGTGTCTCTACTGAATCTTGATTCAGATGTGCAAGTCACTCCTTGCTTTTCTAAATCTACAAAGAACTAGAAAAGAAGATTGCGTCCTCTGGTGTCGTTCTAACAGGATGGAAATAACTCCCAACTAATATAGCTTCATTCTGTGACTAGTGATCCCATACTTCTAGTGCTATCCCCAGTACAAGTCCACACATGAGCCCATTCCTGCACACTGGTACAAATTCAGCTACCAATTTGGTTTCTTATTCATCTTTGTAGGGCCAAGGTAGCATTTGAGAAAGGCAGTGGGTAGATAGAGCCTACTGCTTATAGACTATTTTTGAAAAATCAGACCAAAGGAGAATGAAGTCTATCTTTTATTGGATTAATAACTTTTCTTATTTTGGGATTCTACTTCAATAAATCACATTGTATGTCTGGGTCATGTTACCCCCCCCAAAAATGTTATGTTTGACTCAGAATGTGTTCTAACTATAACATGTAATCATTATTTAAACTATAAATATTGTTTGTGGCATGGATTCTCTCTTTTTCAAGGGGTAAAAAGTTATCTTCAAGGAAAGATTCTAATAAACAACCTAAAAATGTTTTACTTTTTTTTTTAAATCCAAAAGCTCAAGGTAGCTAATCACCAAATCATCTTGAAGATTTTTCTGGATGAAATATATTTTCATTGCCTAAAAATCATTATAAATGCTCTCAAAAATCTTTACCTACTTTTCCCCCCCCCCACCCCTTTCAAAAACCCAAACTGCCTGCACTTAGGGAGAGAATAATATGAAGTCTTTATTGTCTATTATGGCAAAGATTCATTATCTAAAAATTATGTTATACAAACATGCTATGAAAATACAAGTTAACAAGAAGTTCAGATTTATCCTCAATGGAACAGAGTTTTCTATGTAATTCTGGTAGAAAAATAATTCCCAAACTATTACATCCAAAATGGCAATGTACAAGTAAACGAGGGATCTCCTCCCAGCTAATTTCCTCTGGTGTCTCAGTGCTGCACATAGACTAGTCGGTGACTTTGACAACCAAGGAAAAATGAGTCTCACTCTCTTTTCAAGCACTTTATTTTTTCAAACAACAGAATAGGTGTCTAACAGTTTGAAATTGTATGGTCTTCTTTTGGGTGAAACAACTGATACACTCCAATCAAGGGAAGTTTCCCCCTGACACTTAAGAGTCATTTGCTCTTAGTTTCACTTAGGTCCATATAGTGGCCACCATACATAGATAACTTAACCCACTGCCAGTTTTTAATAGCCACCGTGGCTTTTTGAGGTCAAGAGAGAGACCTCACTACTGCAAGAATCTAATGACATTTCACAGATCACACGTCATTCAGCATTCCCCATGCCATGCTCAGTTTATATCTTAGCTCCAAGAAGAAGAACTTCATACAAAATTTATGGGCTCAAATATTACATTATTTCCCATTTTCTCTCCAGTAACAACAGAAGTACCAGGAGAGGTTTCTGCTGATTTTTTTTTAATCCATGCGATTTGTTCTCATCCTTTCCTATCCTAATATTTGCAGCACTATCAATATTTATTTTATCAATATTTATCAAATATTGGTCAAATAATTAATCAATATTTATAAATATCAGTATTTATTATCCAAATATTCTCACTGATATTTCATATATCAATGAGGATTCAGAGTTCCTGTAAGAAGAATTTGGAAATAAGAAGGTTTTCTAAATCAGTGAATTGTGTTAAAACAAACACACAACACCAAATCAAAGAGCAACTGAAAAATCTGTAGACAAACATATATCTGTAAGAGAGTGCTCTGTTTTGAGGAGATGTCACATTCCCAGCAGAGAATGAGAGGAGAGGATTATAATTTTACTTGAATACTGAGCCCCTCTGTGAGTCACTGTAATGCTGATAACCCCAGCAAGGAAAATTCTAAGTCCCCCCTCAACAGGTACCAGGTGGCAAAGTCAGGCAGGAGATGTAAGTCACTCTTCCTTCTCTGCCTCCTCTTCTCCTTTTCATTCCCACACAGTCCAACTCATTTCTAAAACGCAATGCCTTTGCCTCAGTACGTTGGCAATGTAAATGTTTCCTCTGGCACCCCATCCAGATCCCCAATATTGTTATCTGCCTTTGCTGACCCAGTGGGCTCACGATTTTCTTGTGATTCCCAGTACATTAGACTGTACCAAATATGCCACTTTAGATCAACTCTCCTCCATAGTACCTGTGCTGGGTTCTTCAATTCTCCACTTTCTATACTTCTGTTATTCATCTTCAGTCTTAAAGAAAAAAGTTTCGGGGTGCCTGGGTGGCTCAGTGGGTTGAAGCCTCTGCTTTCGGCTCAGGTCATGATCTCAGGGTCCTGGGATCAAGCCCCGCGTCGGGTTCTCTGCTCAGCAGGGAGCCTGCTTCCTCCCTCTCTCTCTGCCTGCCTCTCTGCCTACTTGTGATCTGTCTGTCGAATAAATAAATAAAATCTCTAAAAAAAAAAGAAGAAATTTTCGTATTTCATTTTCTTAGAATTTACTACTTCCAAACTTCTTTTTCAGTAGTGAATGGGATCCACTCCAAGATGTTCTCTCTTAGGTAGACTCTACAAGGTATGTGAAGGGAAAAGTCCTCAAAAAAGAAAAGAGGTGGTTGTTAAGATAGATGAGACGAATATTAGGGTGGAGTGTTTGTTTTTTATTTGTTTGTTTGTTTTGGAAATGTCTAAACGATAGTTCTCTTTATCTAACAAATAAAAGATAGGCACATGTATCTCTGACTACCTCACAAGGGAAATCTTTGTGCAATTAGAAATTTGCCAGGAACCCAACAAAAAGGCAATTTATTCCACATAAGCTGTGTTTTATTTACATACATTAATATGCTGGTTCACGATACCAAAAGTAGACTTGCTTCAGTTACCTTTAACAAAGTGAAGGAAGGGCCACAGAGGCTTATACAATAAAATAGACAACAATTGCTGCATTAAGACAAGATACTTTTAAAAGCTTGTTATTGCAGTCAATATATATGATGGTACTTTGTATATTTTTTTTTGAGATTTTATTTATTTATTTGACAGACAGAGATCACAAGTAGGCAGAGAGGCAGGCAGAGAGAGAGGGGGAAGCAGGCTCCCTGCAGAGCAGAGAGCCCGATGCGGGACTCGATCCCAGGACCCTGAGATCACGACCTGAGCCGAAGGCAGAGGCTTAACCCACTGAGCTACCCAGGCGCCCCGTACCTTGTATATTTTAATCTAAATATAGCTCTCTGATCTCACAGTTACTATTAGAGTCGCCTTGTTTCTGTAATTCCAGATAGTCTTTCTATATTAATTGCAGTGAAGAAATATGTTTTCCATATCCATCAGATTTCTGTTTTCATTACTCATTAAACAGCATGATGACAACCTTTATGGATGCAAACTCGCCTTCATGCAGTGCATGTTGAGAGAGCAAAAGGAAAATGAAAGGCACCAGAAAGGGTGCAGATGTGGTCCGGACTTGAATGTTAATGTTAGTGCTTCCAAATGCTACTTTGTCAGAAAGAGGAAAATGGTACTAGTGTTTCAAGAGGCTGAAACACAATATGCCATATACAGCTGGCTGAAGGGGGAAAGTGTTGAAGAATTATGATCAGGAGAGGTTAGGCAGGAATACAAATTACCTACTATGGAGGGAGCTTGCGTTTCTTCTGCTATTTGATTTTAAGTTGGGCTACCTTGGGAATGAATACTAAAGATCATTTTGGATGTTCCTCAGAATATCACCACAGTAACAAAAGCATGTAACATTTCTCATCAACTGCTAATATGTTAGCAGTGGAAAACTACATATTGTTCCTGACATGTGACCAAAATATTAGAAACCACAGATAAGTACAGAATAGCTGAATCCATGAAGAAAGCCATGGAAGGTTTCACCATGTGCGAATCAAACTGAGCATTCTTCCCACAGTGTTCCAGTCGCTGTGGTCTTTAGGAATAGAATCCACAATTAGACATGTCGGAAGAAATCTTGAGCTTTTCATCTAGAACATATTTATTGGGTTTTCAAATTCTAGTTATTTATCTGCTAAATAAATTATAATATAACCTTTCATAATTTTACTGTCTGCCTTTATTTAAGTCAGTGTTTTAGTCTCCTCTTTTTTTTTCCTGACTTCTTTGACCCTCTCCATTCATATCATGCTTATATGTTTTTTATAGTCTGCCTTCCTTATTCCATGGTGCTGCTTGACAAACTGCCTATGTCTGTCTGCCTGGCATACACATTTATATACATTTATGTCCATAGTATCGACACTCAAATAAATAACAAGGACTTGGATTGTATTGATAAGATATAAACCACTTCCTTATACCACCTAAATATTTAACTCTTCTTAAATCCTTTTTACAAGTCAGATTTGCTTTCAGGCAATAAAATTTATATGTAAATGGATTGTTAGGTGTTTTTTTTAGAGCAGTATACAGTAATTCAGCTCTATAATCAAGATGAGATTTTTGCATTACCCCAAATTTATTTCAGGGGTACAGGTCTGTGAATCATCAGTCTTACACAACACCCAGCACTCACCACAACACATACCCTCCCAATGTCCACCACCCAGCCACACCATCCCACCCTCCTCCCCTCCAGCAGCCCTCAGTTTGTTTCCTAAGATTAAGAGTCTCATGGTTTGTCTTCCTCTCTGGTTTCATCTTGTTTCTTTTTTTCTCTCTTCCCCCATGATCTTCTGCCTTGTTTCTTAAATTCTGAATATCAGGGAGATCATATGACAATTGTCTTTCTCTGATTGGCTTATTTTGCTTAGCGTAATACCCTCTAGCTCCATCCATGTCGTTGCAAATGGAGAGATTTCCTTTTTTTGATGGCTGTGTAACTTTCCATTTTATAAATACACTACATCTTCTTTATCCATCTGTTGGTGGACATCTAGGCTCTTTCCACAGTTTGGCTATTGCAGACATTGCTGTTATAAACTTTGGGGTGCACGTGCCCCTTCAGATCACTACATTTGTATCCTTGTGGTAAATACCCAGTAGTGCAATTGCTGGGTCATAAGGTAACTCTATTTGCAACTTTTTGAGGAAGCTCCATACTGTTTTCCAGAGTGGCTGCAGCAGCTTCCATTCCCACCAAGAGTGTAGGAGGGTTCCCCTTTCTCCACATCCTCGCCAGCATCTGTCATTTCCTGATTGGCATGAGGTGGTATTTCATTGTGGTTTTGATTTGTATTTCTCTGATACCGAGTGATATTGAACATTTTTTCATGTGTCTGTTGGCTTTTTGGATGTCTTCTTTGCAGAAATGTCGGTTCATATCTTCTACCCATTTCTTGACTGGATTATTTGTTCTTTGGGTGTTGAATATGATAAGTTTTCTATAGATTTTGGATACTAGCCCTTTATCTGTAATGTCATTTGGAAATATCTTCTCCCATTCTGTTGGCTGTCTTTTGGTTTTTTTGACTGTTGCCTTTGTTGTGCAGAAGCTTTTTATATTGAGGAAGTCCCCATAGTTCATTTTTACCTTTGATTTCCTTGCCTTTGGATATGTGTCTAGCAAAATGTTGA
Source organism: Mellivora capensis (assembly GCA_004024625.1). Taxonomy (NCBI): domain Eukaryota; kingdom Metazoa; phylum Chordata; class Mammalia; order Carnivora; family Mustelidae; genus Mellivora; species Mellivora capensis. The sequence continues at coordinate 48,161 of PISX010014401.1, forward strand.
CACAGCTGAGTTCAAAGAGGTTGCTGCTGCCTGTGTTTTCTTTAAGTGTGACAGGAATCAATCAAAATCCTTAGTTTCCTAATTTCTTAATATTTTTTTTTAATGAAGGAAATCTCATTTTGACAACACTGAGTTTACATTGTGTCTCCCTTCCCCCCAACCCCGTCTACTGTCAGTTGAAACAGACTTACAGATTTAAGCCTAATTTATTTTTCTTTTATTTTTTAAATTTATTTATTTGTCAGAGAGAGAGGGGGAGAGAGCGAGTGAGCACAGGCAGAGTGGCAGGCAGAGGCAGAGGGAGAAGCAGGCTCCCTGCCGAGCAAGGAGCCCGATGTGGGACTCGATCCCTGGACGCCAGGATCATGACCTGAGCCGAAGGCAGCCGCTTAACCAACTGAGCCACCCAGGCATCCCCCTAATTTCTTAATATCTTAATCCTAATATCCTAGTATCTTAAAAATATCCTTTAAACAGCAGACACTTTAACTTTTATAAGGTACAACTTACCAATTCATTTCAATTTTAATAATTTGGCCTTTTTTGGTCCTATCTGGGAATTTTTGCCAAACCAAGGTGAGGAATATATTCTTCTGTTTTCCTCTACTTTTTTATGTGTACAATTTAGGTCTAGAGTATTGTTCTTGTTGTTGTTCAACAAAATGAATAGCCAAAGATTCAAGTCCCGTTTTTTTTTTAAGGTTGTTATTTCTCCAATGCATTACCTTGGCCCCTTTATTGCAAAATAGTTGAATTTACCTGTATAAGTTTTCTCTCAGATTCATTATCATGTTCAGTTTATTTATATGCCTACCATGTTATGCCAAGATCACACTGCTTTGGCTATTCTAGCATAAAAATTTTTTACATTAGGTAGTGTTAATTCTCAACTTGACCTACTGTAGTACATGTACTCTCCCAGGACATGGGGATGAAGTAAAACACAAATATGGCTGATCTCTGAGAAATACTGGTAAATACTGGTAATTCACCTGTTAATCTTACTGCTTCAAAAGGTCAGACAGTCTCTCTGTGTTGTTCACTACATATTCAACTTCTGAAAAGATGTCTGGTACAAAGAGCTCTGCCTCCAGACAATTCCTGGTTGTTTGAAATAATACAATCAGTTGGAACCTGAGGAAGTTTCTCAGTACCTTCAGACTTCAGAAATGTTTTGAAAGAATTGCTTCCAAGTAATGATTAAATCAAATTGGATGCTGAATCACAAGCAACATATTCTAGGCAAGTTCTGCATTTTTCTATCTTGTGATGTGAGATATTTTCCTAACCTCCCCCCCTTTTTTTGCTTAATATGACTTACCTGTAAAGTGTAGGACCCATTGCACCTACTTCACTCATTAAAGGATGAAATGTGTTAGTTTATGTAAAAGTTTAGACATTGTCACAATTAATACTAAAATGAATAATAGCGATTGCTACCCCTGAAACTATGACCAGCCTCCCAGCCTTCCACCTCGGGAAGTCCTCACGGATGGATAGGCTGCTTTCGGAAGGGGAAACGGGAGACCAATGATAATGACGAGTAGCGATGCTTCCACACAAAAGTTATCTCCTCTGTTACCAAGCAGCAGCCTATTTTTTGCTCTCTCTACTGGAAGCAATACCCAGATGCCAGTCAGCTTTATTTTTCTGCTCTCTTCAAGGTTTTATTACTTGTATTTTCTTGCCGCTGAAAATATGAAGCAGAAACAGTCTTCTCCAAACCCCCCTTTCTCACAAGCCTCAGGATGAGGAAATAAAGCTCACTTCCAGTAGTGATTTTGTAGCTAATTGGACCAAGCATGGAGATGTTACAAAACTAAAACATCTTGAAAACATTATGATGCTTAGCATATCACTCCAACATTCCTGTTAAGAGAGTGAGTAGAAATACTGGAAATTTCAATAACTCACTTGCATTTCTGATGGCAGTTGGTTTTTATTTATTTATTTATTTCTTGGCCAAACTCCCTAAACTACACTTGAAATTACCTTTTCCTAGACAGCCATCACCTTTCTGTCAGATAACTTGTGATTCTCTTTTCTGCTTTCAAATCAGTGTCTAGAAAGCTAGATAAAATGTGTCCTTTGCCTGAATTCACTAGTCTACATTTAGGAAGTAGTACAGACTAGTGTTACTCATTTAATGAAAATTGTTTTTCCATAACTGACCAATCCATTTCAGTGAGTCTTACAAATGGGCTTGTCACACTGCTAGGCACCGATGGGCCTCAGATGTCAGCAGGCACCTTCTGAAAATAATGAGAATAGAAGCTATTCTGAGGAGGGACTTCTGACTTTGGCACGCACTGAGCTGTTTTTGGAATCTAAATCCTTGTCCAACTGTTAGAGGACAATATGCATCCAGTTTTATATAAAATGTCTTTCTAACAGAATACTCATTTTATGGAAAAGAAAATCAATTGAAGTGTTATCGCCTTGCTCTTATCTAGATTATTCTACAAATAGCTTTGAAACTCATTTATGTTCCTAAGAGCCGTGGGCATCTTCTGTGGCAACCATTGATGAATTTTCAGTCAGAGGAAAATAAAAGGCAAAGGAGTTTACACATACATATTTTTTTCCTGATATTCTCACAATGTATTAGCAAAAAAAAAAAAAAGTATATGGGGGACAGAAGGAATAGGAACAGGTAAATAAATGTCAAAAAAAATTAGATATAAAACAGATGAAGGGCAGCACATGGAGAAAGATAATAATTATACTTACAATTTTTCATGGGCATTTTTACATAGAAAATTATATGTAGGTATGTATGCATATTATAATTTACATATGGGAAATATAATTTCACAGGTCATATATATTTTAACTTTTTCTCAAATTTTTATCAATTACCTCTCACCATCCACACATAAAAGTAGGGAGTCAATAATGCAGTTTTCCTTTTGTCCTTTATTGTAGGCAAGCTAGCTTTTAGACCTACTCCTTCCTTTCAAATTCTACAGAAACTTTTACAAGAAAAAAAAAAAATTGGTTACCAGTAAGCATGATTCCCACCTGGATTATATTTAGTGATTCATCTACTAATAGAGCAGTAATTCAGAGGTAGAAAAACATGCCTTTTTGGCCTAGTACCAAGTAGTATTTAGAAATATTTACCTTGTGGGGGGTGCCTGGGTGGCTCAGTGGGTTAAGCGACTACCTTTGGCTCAGGTCATGATCCTGGAGTCCTGGGATTGAGTCCTGCATTGGGCTCCCGGCTCCAGGGGAGTCTGCTTCTCTCTTGACCTTCTCCCCTCTCATGATCTCTCTCTCTCTCAAATAAATAAATAAAATCTTAAAAAGAAAGAAAGAAAGAAAGAAAGAAAGAAAGAAAGAAAGAAAGAAAGAAAGAAAGAAAGAAATATTTAAGTGAGCTCAGGTCCTGATCTCAGGGTGGTGAGATCGATCCCCACGTTGAGCTCTGTGCTCAGTGCGGAGTCTGCTTAAGCTTCTCTCTTCCTCTGCCCCTCCAGCTCATGATCATTCACTCTCTTTCTCTCTCATATAAATAAATAAATCTTAAGAAAAAAGAAATATTTGCTCCATACCTACTTATGTATAAAGTACTTTTTAAAATACTTTATTTATTTATTTGACAGAGAGAGAGAGAGCACAAGCAGGGAGAGCAGGAGAGAGAGAAGCAGGCTCTCCACTGAGCAGGGAGCCTGAGGAGGGACTCGATCCAAGACCCTGGAATCATGACCCAAGCTGAAGACAGACACTTAACTCACTGAGCCACCCAGGTGCCCCCATAAAGTACTTTAAAAGGGGATGCTTTATGTCCTAAAACAGAGGTACTGACTAATAATGTGTGAAATCAAATGGAGCTTTGGAAAATTATCTCTCTCTTCTGTACCCCAAGAGCACCTGAAAACTATTACTTTCTCAGTAATAGTTTAATACTATTTCAGTATTTCAGTAATACTTTTTTCAGTAATAAACTGGCTCATGTGGGCTAGTGTCTCTTCTGTTTAGTGTTAAAAGAGAGGTAAACTTCAGTTTCTGTCCTTCAGTCTCTTATAATGAAGCCTCTATAAAACTCTAAAGGACGTGATTTGGCGAGCTTCCAGGTTGGGAAGCAGAACCTTTCCACAAGGAATGCGCCAAGTTCTGTTAAAAACTCCTTTTTCTTTTAGACCTTACTCTATATATATATCTCTCTTCATTTGCCCGTTGGTTTGTATCCTTTAATATCCTTTGTAATAAACTAGTAATCTCATGAGTAAGCAAGTTTCCTAAATTCTTTGAGCTGCTCCAGCAAATTAATCAAACCCAAAGAGGAAGTCATGGGAACCTTTGTTTCATAGCCAATGAGTCAGAAGTACAATTAACAACCTGAGTTTGGGATTGGCATCCTGAAAGGGAGGGTATTGTTGAAGCCTCCAGTCTGTAGCCTCTCAGGAATGCAAGTGACAAGCTGGGCTTGGTACTTGCCTGTGAGGTGGGGATGTTGGGGGGTCAGTCTTGCAGGACTGAGCCCTTAACACATGGAATCTGACACTGTCTCCCAGCACATAGTGTCAGAAGTGAGTTGAATTGGAAGATACCCAGGTAGTGTCCACGAGTTTCTTGTTGGCGGTGTGC